>JAODAL010045658.1:0-31716 GCA_025379985.1 Phyllomedusa bahiana | reverse complement strand
TAACCAATGATTTTTAATTCTTCTTCAACTTTCTCAAGGGGGTGAAGCCAAAAAGCTACTGACGAAAAGTCAGTCCTGCTGAAACCACCCACAACCTGTGGGAAGTGGAGCCAAAGGGGTAAAAGTCACACTTCTGTGAAAGCAGCCAGGTGGGAAAACCCTTTTAATGACTTATTTAACTTTTTGACCAAAAGAAAAAAATCTAAATTAAACGTAAAAAAAATAACAATTTATTTTGATTGATGCACATAAATATACTGTTTTTTTTATTTTTAATACAAATTAACTTAAATGCCGTTAAATCTAATCAATTAATTTACACCTTTTATTTTTTGGCACTTATCAATAAAAAAGGAAAAATATCAAAGAAATAAGAATGTATTACCTAATATATCATTCTTAAAATCATTTTTTTTTACATATTTACTAAAAATGGGATTTTTTCATGTGACAAATTTGTGTAAATTTTTTTTTCTCCATATTTAATTGTTCTCTTGAGACATCAAGATCCATCCTCCATAACCTCAAAGTTATGGTAAAAAACTTCATATCTGTAAGGTATCTACATAAATAGTTATTTTTATTTTTTTAAAAAATCATTTTCCACCATTTACATAAGGTGACGATTTAGTAAATTGTACACTAAAGGAATGGCAAACCAGATAAACTGTTTCAATAAAAATAACCTTTACAGACCTGCTTTAACTTCTGGGTTCAAAGCTTATTTAACTCAAGCTTTTTCTTTTAACTTTTGTTACAAAAACATGATTCTTATGTGCTAAAAGTGTACATTATAGCATTGGTAAGTTTAAAATGGAAAAGATTCACTAACTACAGCAAATAGCCCTACTGTGTTCACCTCTGCCAGATTGTTGTTTTGCAGGAAGAATTAAATTTTCCCTATTAGCTGCTTAAAATTTTTGTAAACCCCCAAAAAAACTTTCCATCGCTCATTTGTTTTTGTTACAAAAATTTTTATACAAATAGCCTTAAAAAAGTCTGGTCTGCTGAAGATTTTTATTTTAGCAGGATAAATAATTTTATATTATTATTATATTTTATATATATAATATAATATATTATATATATTAATTATATATAATGTGTATACATAGATCAAACAAGGATTTAACATACACTATGTAAAAAGACACGTTTTTCTCTCTATCTGACATGAAATTAGAATAAACCTTACTCCGTCCTTCTCCTCCTAGACCTGTCCTCTGCTACAAATCCTCTCCTCCCTGGGGCATCACGCCCTGCCCTCTCCTGGATCTTTTCATACCTCTCTGAACGGAATTCAGTGTCTTCATCCTGCACCACCTCCTCTCCCCCCGCTCTTTTTTGGGCCCCTGGGGGCTGTCTTGGCCCCCCTCTTTTATCTAACTCGGGTCTGGGTCGTCATGCCCGCAGGCTTTATACCCCCGTATGCGGACGACACCCGTTTTATATCTCCGTCCTGACATAACTCCCTTCCCTCCCGGGACCCCAAAAAATCCCTATCATCCATTTCCCCCTTTTCTCCCCCCGTCGTTTAAAACTAAAGTAGATAAAACAGAATTCTCTTCCACCGTCCCCCCTACCCCTCCCACCTGATCTCTCTATCACTGTTAAGGGCCCAACCCTCTACCAGCTCCAAAAGTCCGCTCCCTTGGGAAAACCTTTCCTCCTCTTTATCCTTCAAACCACACATCCAAGCCCCACCCTGCCTGCCGCCTGCACCTGAAAAATATTTACGCATCCCCCCTCAACTCTGACACACAAAAACCTGTCAACGCCCCCCGTCAACCCCCCCGACACTGCAACTTTCCTTCCTGTGCCTCCCAGTTGCACCCCTTTTCCTCTCCAACCACCCAAAACCCGGGCCCCGTTTTTTTCCCCTCTTCCCGCTATCCTCTGCCGCTCCCCTCCCCCAACCCCTTCCCTTGGTCCCATTCCCCAACAATTTTCAGTTAAATTACTAACCCTGACCTACAAGGTTTCCCCATAACCCTTCCCCCCCATCATCTTGCTAGAGAGGGCCCCAAATTTCTCAAAAATTGGGTTCGGCCCATTTTCGCCAAATTTTTCCCCAAAAAAAATTTTCGTTTCGGTCCAAATTTAAACTTCGGCACGAAAGTTAAAAAACACCCCTTTTCCCAGCGCCAACCCTGCGGGGGCTGTAAACGTTGTGCCATGTTTAAAATATGCAGAGGGACTTGGTTTGGTTTATACAATGTTTGTTTTAGTATGACCCCGCACTTGACGCCGCCGCTCTAAAAATCGCTTCACTAAAAAATTTCCCCCGGGGCATTTAAGGGGGCAAAGACCAAAAAATAAGGGGGAAGTAGCCTAAATAAAGTCATGCTAGCGAAACTGGAAAAAAAACAAGCTGAGAGTCGGTGCAACATTAGGAAAGTGTAGTGACGATGCAGCCCAGACATGACGCAGGCAGGGGGCCAATGACATTCTGGGGGGGAAAAACAGATTGGGCCCAGAGGGGCAAAAATCCACGTGGGGAGGTCCCCCGGCAGAAGCACAGAGGTCGGGCATGGGCACAATATTTTCTGGAGGGGGGAAAAACAGTTTAGGCCACAGAGCGGCACAATCACAGAGTGGGGAGGTCACGGCGGCAGCAGTAATGAGGTCAGACGGGCACAAGGCATTCTGGAGGGGGCAAACAGTTTAGGCCAAGAGTGGCACAATCACACAGTGTGGAGGTCAGGGCGGCAGCGTTAGGTCAGGCAGGGCACATGACTTTAGGGAGGCCCAAAACAGATTGGCCACAGAGTGGACAATGAACATGTGAGGTCAGGGCGGCGCATATGAGGTCAGACAGGGGCAAAAGAATTATGGGGCAAAAAACAGTTTTTGGGCACAAGGGGCCAATCACACAGTGTGGAGGTCACGGGGGCAGCAGAATGGGGTCAACAGTGGCACAATGGCATTCTGGGGGTAAAAACAGTATTAGGCCAAGATGGCAAATCACAAGTGTGGAGGTCACGGCGCCAGATAAGGCGGGCAGTGCACAATGACTTTGGAGGGGAAAAACGTTTAAGCCACGAGGGGCCAATCAACGGTGGGGGTCACGGCGGCAGCAGTATAGGTCAGGAGTGGCACAATGAAAATTATGGAGGCGGCAAACAGTATTAGGCCACAGAGTGGCACAATGATACCGTGTGGGGCACGGCAGCCAGTTGGGGTCAACAGGGGCACAATGACTTTAGGGAGGCGGCAAGACAGTTAAGCACAGAGGGCAAAAACACACAGTTGGAGGTCACGGGGGCACAGTATGAGGTCAGCAGTGGCACAATGACATTTGGGGGCGGAAGACATATTAGCCACAGAGGGCACAACCCAAACGTGTGGTGGTCACGGCGGAGCATAGAGGTCGGGCAGTGGCAAATGACTTTTGGAGGCGAAAAAAACAGTATTGGGGGGGGCCACAGAGTGGCAAAATGATACAGTGTGGAGGCACGGCGGCGCAGTAAGGTCAGCAGGGGCAAAAAGACATTAAGGGGGAAAAAAAAGTATTAGGCAAGAGTGGCACAACACAAGTGTGGAGGTCACGGCGGCAGCATATGGGCGACGGGGCACAAGCTTTCGGAGGTGGCAAAAACAGTTTTTGGCCACTGAGGGGCACAATCACACAGTGTGGGGGGTCAGGGCGGCAGCAAAGAGGTCGGGCAGTGGCACAATGACATAGGGGCGGAAAAACAGTATTAAGCCACAGAGTGGCACAATCACACAGTGGGGGGTCACGGCGGCAGCAGTAGGGGTCAGGCATGGCCAAACTTTAATGGAGGGGAAAAACAGTATTAGGCCACGAGTGCAAAATGATACCTGGGAGGTCAGGGGCAGCGCAGTATGAGGCAGACAGGGGAACAATGACATTAGGGGCGCAAGAAGTTTGGGGCCACGAGGGGCACAATCACACAGTTGGGGTCACGGCGGCAGCAGTATGAGGCAACAGGGGCACAATGACATTAAAAGGCGGCAAAAAGTATTAGGCCACAGGTGGCACAATCACACAGTGGGTGGCACGGCGGAGATATGAGGTCGGGCAGGGCACAATGAATTATGAGGCGGCAAAACAGTATTGGGCCACAGGGACAAGAACGTGTGGGGCCGGCGGAGCAGAAAAGGGTAGCGTGGCACAAAAAACTTATGGGGTGGAAAAAAAATATTAGGCAAAAGGGGCACAATCCACAGGGAGGTCACAGGGGACATATGAGTCAGCAGGCACAAGCATTATGGGGCGGAAAAACGTATTGGCCACAGAGTGGCACATACACAGTGGAGGTAAAAGCGGCACAGATGAGGTCAGGAGTGGCACAATGAAAAAATTCGGAGTGGAAAAAAAAGGAGTAGGCAAAGGGTGGTAAAAGACACTTTTGGGGGAACGGAGGAGCAACGCACAAAAAAGGTCAGCGTGGCACAAACACGTGTGGGGGGCAAGGCAGCGCCAGGGCAGCAGTGAGGTCAACAGGGACAATGACAAATTCTGGGGGTGAAAAACGGGTAGGCCACAGTGTGGAGGGCAGGGCAGCAGCCAGGGCACAGCATGAGGTCAGCAGTGGCACAAACACAGTGTGGAGGGCCGACGGATCCAGCAGCACTAGGTCAGAGGTGGCAAAAGACTTCGCAGGTGGAAAAAATAGTTTTAGGCCACAGGCGGCACAATGATGGAGCGGGGCACGGGGCACAGCAGAGGTCGGGCAGTGGCAAATGACAAGATGGGGGTGATGACGGAGCAACGCATGAGGTCAGAGGTGGCACAATGACATTCTGGAGGGGGCAAAACATCCAGGCCGCAAGTGCCAATGACCGTGTGGATTACGGCAACAGCACAGCAGCAGCAATGAGACATAGAGTGGAAAAAGACAGAGTGTTGGGTGGGGGGCAATACCAGCCCCGGTAAAGACGGGGTAGGCAGATGGAAAAAAACTTCGCAGATGTGGGGATCAGGGGGGGGCGGCATAGAAAGGGGCTGGGGCAGGTATTTTAAACCCCAGTGACCCAAGGGATTGGGTGTGTGGAAACCCTGGCCGACCCGCCTGATTATCTTGCAAAGGTCTTTTTTAAAAATTTTCCCTGGAAAACGGTTTCCCCTTTGGGGGGTAACGAGGGCCCCCCCCGCAGAACACCCCTCGATGCCACACTACGGCCGGGCGGGACACTTTCCACTGAAAAACTGGGAAAAATTGCGGAACAATCCAGTTTGGCGCCCAGTAGCCCAGGGGAAATTTTTAACTGGGGGGCAGAGTGCTGTCCAAGTACCACAACCTGTTGGTTCAGGGAATGCTCCGGTCCGCTGCTGCTGCTGCGGTGACGCCCTCCTCCTAGCGGGTGAAGGAAGTGCTCATTGTGCTCCAGCTTAGGTTACTGCTGATGGAGCTGGTAGGGCTCCTACCCCCCCATTCCCCCAGCAGCCCGGCGTAGTACGTGAGCGCGGGGAAACCCCCGGTAGACCTTCAGAGGAGGGCGATGCCGAAAATAGGCAGGGGCCAACTGATTAGGAGGATTTTCCCTATAGTATTTGATTTGTCTTCCCTTCAATCTGGGAAAAAGGCCCCCTTTTTGGACCGGTAGCGAGGGCCCCAATAGGGGGGAGAGCCAGAAGTCATCCCTCCCCCGGTGCTGATTTTTCGGCTGTCACTAGCCAGGCAAATGCATGCTGGGGGACTCTGCACAAGTGACCCGAGGGGTCCCTCCTCCATTTCCACTGTAACTGCCACGGGGCTTGGGAGTCACTGCCTCCTTCCCTCTCCACCCATCCTCCAGCTGCTCCCTGCTCCCCCTTTGTACCTGGGGAGAAAATCCACTATTTCACCGACAAAGCTTTGTCCCAAAGTCCTCCTCCTCCTCCTCCCCTCCATTTTAGTCCCCAAAGGATCTGTGGCCACGAGATTAGTCGCCACATCTCCCGTCCCCTGCCCAGACAGATTTTTCGCCTGTTCCGGGAAAAGAGCAGTGGAATGACTTATTATCCCGTATCCTGCGCTGACAAATAACGTGGCCCCTCGAATGGCCTCAACAAAAAGGCAGGGGGTCCCATGAGCTGCCACTGGCGACATCAAAGTTACACAGGGGAGTACTTTTGTCTTGGATCATCAAAAAATCGTTTTAAAGGGGCCCTTTTTCGTTCATACAGTCGGGCCCAAAATGCAGGGTGGAATTCCAGCGGGGGGAACATGAAAACGAGCGGTTGGGGGGGGCCCTTCTGCCGCTGCAACTCGAGGAGGGTGTTCCTGGCTTTTTACAATGGATAAAGTGCATCACATTTCCTGGCCATTTTCAATGTTTGAAGATCGGGGGAAGACTTCAGGGAACCTTTTTAAACCAAATTGAACACGTGTGCCAGCAGGGCCAGGACCATCCCTCCTGGTGCAGCGCGGACACCAGTTCCCCATGTCCCTCACCAAGGGTTTGATTTGCAGTTTTCGCGGAGAAAACCACACACGATTCTGCTGCATGAAGCGGGGCAGTTCCCCCCTGGTGACTTCGTTTGCCCAGGAACAGTGTAGAACTGCGTGACACGCTGGCCCTACCATGTGGGATGATGGCAGACTTGTGGAGGCTGAGATGGGGGGGGTGGTGGAGGAGGAGGGGGCGACATTTTCGCAGGGGCACAGTTTACAACGTGGAGGGAAGGGCGCTCCTGCCCCGTTTTTGGTTGCCCGGGCAGGGAAACAATTCACCAAAGGGCCGTAAAGGACAGTACTGGCCCCGACTGTATTACGCTCCAACGTCCGCGCTGCCCCTGTACCTTTGGAACAAACCGATAAGCCAAGGACTGACCCACTTTCGTTCTATTATTTTGATTGCTGGTTTGCCTTTTTGGAAAGAAATTACGGGTTGGAACTCTCCATCTCGGTCGGCACAAGCCATTTTCCTGTGGTGCAAAGCCCCATTTGGAAAGGGGGGAAATGCAACCCCAAATTGGGCAGGAGCACGGGCATGTGCACCCTTGGATGGTTGGGCATCGGGGTCTCTTTACAAAGCTTTTGAAAAGAAGCTGGCGCCATGAGTAGGAGGGGCAGGGCATTGGCCGGGAGAGGATGTCAAAAAGAAACGCTGCCCTTTTGCAAGGGGGTGGAGCCTTGACGGCTGAAATGGATGCGTGCCCTGGCCGCTGCGTGCTGCGCGGGAGGGGGACCACCCATCTAGCCCCGTTTCTCCCCCGGGGACCGGATGGGGACGGCATGTTTACCGGGCCGTTTGGGGCCAAAGTTTGCTCCCCCGGCCACCCTTTACTTTCTGCCCACAGATTTACATATACCCATATTCGGCTCCCCGGTGTTTAGCAAAGAACGCCACACCGCCGGAAACCCGATTTTAAACCCCCAAACCCCTCCGCACTGGTGACAAATGCCGCCGTGCCTCCTGAGCCCCGTGCCGCTACTGTCTTGGACCGCGAAGCGGGGTTTTTTACCCCATGGCCGCTTGGGTCCCCGCCTCCACTGCTGCTACCCTGCGACTCACGCCCCACAACCCCCTTGCGGCGCGCCCCCCCCCTGAGCGCGCTGACGCCCTCTTTCCTGACGAGATAAACCCTTGTTCACCCGGGTCCCAGTGCGGAGGCAAAATCATATCTATTTGTGTTTTATCGTCATACTGTCCCTTTTACCGTTTGGAAGCCGAGGGACCCCCCACATACCCCCCCATGCCACTCTCCACTCTATACTTTGCCCCCTACGCAAGAAGCGGGGGTATTGGCCCCATTTCTTCGCTGCCAAGTGCGTGACTGCCCTCCTCAAATTGTTATCCTCGCTATTTGTGGCCTGACCCAGACCACATAGTAGATCCCCCGGCTGAGGGGAAATGGATGGGACAGGGCGGGTGAGGAAGGTGAGGCCGCTGCCCCCCTCCCGGGCCATGCCAACTAAGTGTTTGTCTGAGGTTCCCACGTCTTTGGGTGGGGTTGCAGATGTCATGGGAGGAAAAGGAGCCTAGTCAACCCCAAACAAGAACCCTTGGGGTTTCTGAACAACCCGGCCGCTGATGACAGCGGCAGTTGTGGCCTCACCGAGTGCCCCGCGCGCGCCCCTTTGCTGTCGCACCGGGGCCCCTTTAGAAAAATTTTTTTGGGCCCCTGCCATGCATTTCAGAACCTCCACCTTCGTCTGACTCTGTTTGTTCTAAAATGTACAGACATGTTTGGAAGCTACTGTAATATAATAACCCCTTTTTGACTCCAAATGAACCCTAACAACTTTGGGGAACCCTTGGGGTTAAATTGCGCTCCAAAAAGGCCAGGAAAAATTTACTTTATGTGTCGTTTTCACACTTTTTTTTTACTAAATGTAAAAGCACAAAAAGCTTAATTAACCTTCGTTGTGAATTAGGGTACAAAAAAAAAATATATATTTGGCGTTTTTAAAAAAACGGTTTATTTTTGTCAGCAAAACCCCAAAAAAAAACGCTTAATTAACCCCGGGGTGTAAATTTCGCCCAAAAAATTGAGCCCCACAAACGTAGCTTTGAGCGTGTTCAATTGGGTTTTTACTCCCCCCAACAAAGATACAGTTGTAATTAAAACCCTTCTTGTGAATTTGGGTAAAGGAAAAATTTTTATATTTTGGGTTGAAAAAAAACGGTTTTTTTTTGTCAACACCACAAAAAAACGCTTTAAATTTAAACCCCTGGAGTAAATTGCACCAAAAATTTGGGCCCCCCAAATATAGCTTTGTAGCGGTTTTCAATTGCGTTTTTTCTACGCCCTACAACAAAATACAGTTTAATTAACCTTTTCTTGGAATTAGGCTACAGGAAAAAAATTTTTAAAATTTGGGGTTTAAAAGACTTTTTGGGGTCAGCACACCCCGCAAAACAACCTTAATTAACCCCCCGGATTAAAAAGCGCAAAGAATTGAGCAGCCAAAAAAAGAAGTGGGATTTTATTTTAAAAACGCTGTTTCTTTAAAAGAAAACAACAGGAAATGGCTTTAAACCCACTTGGATATTGAAGTATAGCAGCTGCAGGGGCCACAATGGATTTCAATCCAATCCCCAAAAAAAAACAGAAATAGAAATTCGAAACGTCCCTTTAACAACTGGGGCACCCCCCAAAAATCGCTGTGAAAAATCAGTTCTTCAAAGGTATAACCCGCACAGCCCTTCCCCTTTCGTACAGGGAGCGGTTAGCTCCCAGCGGGCCCCCGGTTTATATGTGGGGGTGACGTCACAGCCCCGCCGGTCTCTGAGGCTTCATCCGCAATGTCATGCAGGCTATGCCCTCTTTCCCCCCAAGTGCTTTCCCCAGAAAGCCTGGCTCGCACCATTTTTTCAAAGAAAAGCACACTTCGTTCAACCAAGTACCCCAAATTCGACTTCGTTCCAACCGGTTTCCTGAAATTTTAAACAATTCCACTTCGTTTGAACAATTCGCCCATCCAAAACCTCCCCAATTCCGAAACCCCCCCTCCGCAATCTCGCTCCTAAAAAGGGCCTTTCCCCTGCTCCCCTCTCATCAGTCCTACAAACCCCTCCCAAGACTTCTCCCGGCTTTCACCCACATCTGGAATCCTTAAAACCCAAAACTCAACTCTCCCCAACTTTCCCAGTTTTAAAAAAACAACCTAAAAACCCTCTCTTCGATACCTACAACCCACCTAACCCCCCCACCCTAACCGGCCCAAAACATGTCCCCCCCCCACCCTTTTTCTCTCCCCTTCTTCCTTGGTTTTTAAGCCCTCGGGAGGGTCCTCTTTCCTCTTGTTTCAGTTACATATTTTTTTCACCATTTTATTTGTTCAATATTTGTTATGTTGTAAATTCCCCTTAAAAAGTACAGCGCCATGGAAATTTAAAGGGGCTTAAAATAAAATTAATAAAAATAATAATATTTTTAGATCATTTTGGATTAAAAAAATTTTTGTTTGCCCCAAAAGCCAAAAAAAATGAGGAAAAAAATTTAATAATTTCATTAGTATTTGAGAACGAGGCTTTGGGTAAACATTTTTGATACCTTACAAACTTCCAAAATGTTTTAGAAATTTTGGCCCATTCCTCCCGCGAATGGAGTAAGTGACCCGTTTTTAGCTCGCCTTGCTGGGACCCGCCTTTGCTTTCCCATACTTTTTAATAGTTTTGGTCAGGGCTTTTTATGGCCACTCCAAAAAAACATTGACTTGGTTATTTTAAGCCCCTTTGTAACCCTTTGACGATGGGCCGGGGCATTTTCCATTTGGAAGACCCATTCCCCCCCCAAGCTTTAATTCCGGGTGATGTCTTAAAAGTTTCTTATAATTTTCCCCATAATCTTCTTTTCATGATGCCTTATTTTGTGAAGTGACCCGTCCCTCCGCGGAAAACCCAAAAAAACCCCCAACATGAGGCCACCCCAGGTTTTCCAGTTGGGATGGGGTTTTTTAGACTTTTACCTTTTTTTTTTCCTCGAAAGTAAGATGGGCTTATGGCCATTTTAATTTTAAATTTCATCCCCAGAACATGTCTTCAAAAAGTAGGACTTTTTCCCGTGTCATTTGCAAAAAATTTAAACTGGCTTTTATTTTTTTTGGAGCAATGGTTTCTTCCCTGACAAAAGTGGCCATTTATGAAAAATGGAAATTTTACACTTCCGCAAAACACCGTCAAAGGCCTTTTGCTTTGTTTTTTGGGTTATATGACATGTTGGCAAATGCCATTTTATCTCTGTGACAGGAACCCTTCCCTTTCCCTTTGGGGGGATGGCGGCATTTTCCCTTTTGTTTGTACATGCGTAAAAAGGGATTTTGGGGGCACAGAAAAAGTCCCTTCTTTTCATCTTTTTATTTTGTAAAAACACTGAAAAAAAAAGATGTAAAAAGCTCCCATTGATTTATTGTAAAAACGTCCTGCTGTCGCCACTGAACTTTTTTTTCTGCTAATTTTTTTACTGGATGTCTTTTGCAACATGTTGCAAGAAAACACCAGAGCAAGGCAGAAAATTTACTATTGGAGTATATGGGAAGTGCTGGGGTTTTTTTGGTGAGTTTTTGTTGTGTTTTTTCATGAAAACCCAATTTTTGGCTAATAAATTATTTCATTTGCACTAAAATATGTTTTAATTTGGATTTTTTTTTTTTACTTTTTGCATAGGGAAATTAAAATCTTCATTTTTCCCCATAAAAAACTAAAATTTACCTTTTTTTTTGTTAACCTTTAACCCTAACACACGATTTGAAAAATTATTCTAACCCCCCCATTTTCCCTTTCTACTTCTAAGGAAGGGAAAACTCCTTTTCTATTATCAAGTCTGGTGGGGCACCACCCATTAACAGGAAAGCCTTATATATACAGCAATGTACTAACTCCAATAAGGGATTCCAAGCAGGGGCGTAACTACCGGGGTAGCAGGGGTAGCAGTTGCTACGGGGCCCGGTGGCTTGGGGTGGCCCCGCGGCAGCTGCTATCACCGCTGCTACAATTAAGAGGCCCTCTTAATTGTATGCACGTCCGTGCGACGCGCATACAATTAAGCTGTACGGAGGAGCAGGGAGAGCTGTGTGCTCCCTGTCCCTGCCGTACATCGCTCAGCAGGCGGCGCGGCGGAAGTGACGTCACCGAGCCGCCTGCCGAGCTTCCTGTCCTCGGCCCCAAGCCTAAAGCAGCAGGCTTGGGGCTGGGAGGAGACGGAGACACCGGGGGAGGGCGGCCAGGTAAGTGATAAGCTACGGGGGGAGCCCTATTACTGGGGGGGAGGGGTTTCTATCTACAAGGGGGCCCGATTACGGGGGGGGAGGTCTCTGCCTACAAGGGGGCCCTATTACTGGGGGGGGTCTCTGCCTACAAGGGGGCCCTATTACTGGGGGGGGGTTCTATCTACAAGGGGGCCCTATTACTGGGGGGGTTCTCTGCCTACAAGGGGGCCCTATTACTGGGGGGGGGTTCTCTACCTACAAGGGGGCCCTATTACTGGGGGGGTTAAACCAACAAGGGGGCCCTATTACGGGAGGGGTCAAAACCAACAAGGGGTCCCTATTACTGGGGGGGTCTCTACCTACAAGGGGGCCCTATTACTGGGGGGGTCTCTACATACAAGGGGGCCCTATTACTGGGGGGGTCTCTACCTACAAGGGGGCCCTATTACTGGGGGGGAGCTATACCTACAGGGGGCCCTATTACTGGGGGGGACTATACCTACAGGGGGCCCTATTACTGGGGGGGGGGGAACTATACCTACAGGGGGCACTATTACTGGGGGGGGGGGAAACAACCTACAGGGGGCACTATTACTGGGGGGGGGGAAACTATACCTACAGGGGGCACTATTACTGGGGGGGGGAAACTATACCTACAGGGGGCACTATTACTGGGGGGGGAAACTATACCTACAGGGGGCACTATTACAGGGGGGGGGATATGCCTACAGGGGGCCCTATTAACTGTGGGGGGGACTATGCCTACAGGGGGCCCTAATAACTGTGGGGAGGGGGGACTATGCCTACAGGGTGCCCTAATAACTAGAGGGGGGAACTATGCCTACAGAGGTCCTAATAACTAGGGGGGGGGGAACTATGCCTACAGGGGGCCCTAATAACTAGAGGGGGGAACTATGCCTACAGGGGCCCCTAATAACTTGAGGGGGGGAACTATGCCTACAGGGGGCTCTAATGACTGGGGGGAACTATTTGCCTATAGGGGGGTCCTAATCTACGGGGGGGACTATTCTGCCTACAAGGTGGCCCTAATCTACGAGAGGGACTATTCTGCCTACAAGGGGGCCCTAATCTACGGGGGGGACTATTCTGCCTATAAGGGGGCCCTAATCTACGGGGGGGGGGACTATTCTGCCTACAAGGGGGCCCTAATCTACAGAGGGCCCTATTCTACATACAGATGTGGCCTAAGCTACAGGGGGCACCCATTCTATCTAAGCTACCGCCCCGAGGCCCGAAGCTGCCTACGTCTCCCCTAGCTACTGCCCGGTGGGTGCCAAGCTACCTGGCTACCGCCCGGGGGCCCCGTTGTACCTACATACCGACTGGGGGTGCCCCATAATTACCAGGGAGTAATTCTTACCATTTGGGCCATTATAAATGGGGAGTTTGTACATGAGGGGAGGGGGCACTCAGTTGGGAAAATGATAAAAAAAAAGTGAGGAGTCTCAGGTGTTTGTGTTGTAAATTCTACAGGGACGAGTGGTGGATGGAGGAAGTCATCATGGAGGTCTGGACCGAATAGAGAAGAAAAGAGAAAGTGAACGACTCCTCAGACAAGACGTCACCTGTGAGGCCCTAAATGTAAGTAAACTATTTGCAAAGCACCTGTGTACCTGGTATATACCACTATATGGTCATTGAAAGGAGGATATATACATTATGCAGAGCATGTGAACACTAGTATATACCACTATATGGTCACTGTATGGTGGTTATATACAGTCTGCAGAGCCTGTGTACACTGGGGTCTACCACTATATGGTGACTGTATGGTGGTTGTATACAGTCTGCAGAGCCTGTGTACACTGGTATATACCACTATATGGTCACTATATGGCGGTACTATTGGTCTTTGTGTACTGATCAGTAATAGTGTAGGGGTATTATTCAGTCACTTTGTGGTCATGTTCTGGCGGTATAATCAGGTTCCTATGTAATAGGGTTATTGTTAATATTGGTTTTGGTATAGTGGATTTGTTTGGTAGCAGTATGATGGTGATATGTATGGTGAGGTGTTCACCCCTTGTATTATCTAACAGCATGTCCTGGTAAATGTTCGTGATCAGGGAGGTGGGCAAGGGGGGGGGGGGCATCCAAAAGTTCGCTATGGGACCCAGGCTTCTCTAGTTACGCCCCTGATTCCAAGCCTCCTACTTGGGCAGTCGTCCCTAATCTAATGGAAACAAAACAAATAAGGCCCACTTGTGACACCCTCTGCAGAGGGTGACACTTGTAGACAGAGGTGAGAAATCATAATTTAAAACGTCATGCCTGACCTCACCAACATGTTTCACCAGCTAGCCTGGCTTCATCAAGGGTTAGAAGTGCGGTCCCATGTGGTGTAAGCTCATTTTGTTTTATATCATGTTAGGTACGCACCCTATTCAGGTGCTCACCAATTAGCCATCAGAGAATCTACAAAACCCACTCCCCCTTCCACTCTCCTGCACACACACTATTAATATGTGCTGCTTCTGCTGCCACCATGCTCCCATAACCAACAATCCTCAGACAATTACACCATCTCCACAATGGGCTAGCGCCCTATCTTACCATGCTGCCCGCGCCTGCGTACTGTATCAATGGACATTTCTGCCCTGACTGTGATGGACTTCCGTCCCATTTCTCTCATATTATTGCGTCTGCGTGGCTCACCTAGAACGGACTAAGCAGAATAGGTGTTACATTCCACAGCACACTACCAGCTTTATCAACTCCCATAAACCCCTTCTCCTCCATGTCTAATATGCATATTAATTGGGAATATATACTCCATTGTACTGTACACTATTGTCATAGTTTCTACTCATAGAGCACTTCTACTTTATATCTAATATACATATTCATTTTAATAAAGCTGCAGGCCTTATTACATACATATTCCATTGTACTGTACACTATTGTCTTAGTCTATTCCCATAAACCACTTCTCTTTTATATCTAATATACATATTCATTTTAATAAAGCTGCAGGCCCGCCCTCCCTCCTGCGATTTCACCTCCCACATTCCCCATTAAAAATTCTTTCTTACAGGTCACGGCTAGCCACCTAATTCATTACATCAAAATGGGAGCATGCAAAAATGTTAGTACATTCAAACTCTGTTGCATCTGCATACATCTGTACTGCATATATTGTATTTAAAGTTAGCACAAAATCCACGCAGCGAGCAGAAAAAATAAATCTATACATAAATAAATGTAAAAATGAATAGATGGTAATCTACTCTCGAGCTGCGTCTCGCCACAACAACGCGAGTGCATATATCATATGATTCAGCTGCCAAAACCCCCCTCATGCACAGAAACAATATACATACATCCCAACTTGTTGAATAGAAACCGTGGCCTCACGTGATCAATACCTATCATCATTACAAAACACAGGGAAAAGAGACGTGGACAACGTGGGGGAGGAGGGGGGGGGGGGGCAGAGGGAGATGGGAAGGAGGAAAAATGTGTCTTCAAAAGGTATTATATAGGGAATCAGCAAGATTAAATAAATGCTGAAAATAAAAAAGCCTTCATTTAGGCTTTTAGGGTTCAATGTATTGAGTCTGTATATCCATCTTGCCTTTTCCTGCAACAAAACTACATCCAGATCACCCTGTCTTTCCCCTAGCTTTTTCACACAGATGCACCAGAATTTTAGCACCTCTATTTCACCATTATGTACTTCCAAAACGTGTCTCGCTACTCGAAACATCTGAGTACTATTAAAACTAGAGGTGACACCCCCCCTAGCGAGACACATTTTGGAAGTGCTCCCATTTTAATTGTAATTGTAATGTATTAGTTGGCTAGCCGTGACCTGTAAGAAAGAAATTTTAATGGGGAAGGTGGGAGGTGAAATTGCAGGAGGGAGGGCAGGCTAACCATAGGGCCTGCAGCTTTATTAAAATGAATATGTATATTACATGTAAAATTTAAGTGGTTTATGGGAATAGACTAAGACACTCGTGTACAGTAAAATGGAATATGTATTTAATAAAGCCTGCAGCTTTATTAAAATAAATATGTATATTAGATATAAAGGAGAAGTGGTTTATGTGAATAGACTAAGACAATAGTGTACAGTACAATAGAATATATATTTAATAAAGTCTGCAGCTTTATTAAAATGAATATGTATATTAGATATAAAGGAGAAGTGCTTTATGGGTAGAGACTATGACAATAGTGTACAGTACAATGGAGTATATATTCCCAATGAATATGCATATTAGACATGGAGGAGAAGGGGTTTATGGGAGTTGATAAAGCTGGTAGTGTGAGCCACGCAGACACAATAATATGAGAGAAATGGGACGGAAGTCCATCACAGTCAGGGCAGAAATGTCCATTGATACAGTACGCAGGCGCGGGCAGCATGGTAACGATAGGGCGCGGAGCCCGTTATGGAGATGGTGTTAATTGTCTGAGGATTGTTGGTTATGGGAGCATGGTGGCAGCAGTAGCAGCACATATTAATAGTGTGTGTGCAGGAGAGTGGAAGGGGGAGTCGGTTTTGTAGATTCTCTGATGGCTAATTAGTGAGCACCTGAATAGGGTGTGTACCTAACATGATATAAAATGAAATGAGCTTAGACCACATGGGACCGGACCTCTAACCCTTGATGAAGCCAGGCTAGCTTGTGAAACATTAATACCCAAAATAAGATAAAACATATCATTTTTATTCATTATAAACATCAAAGGACAAACATATGCAAAATTACAAAAACAAGAAAAAATAATAATAAATACTAAATATGGACGACAAACTAACAAGAGCAGAAAAACAGACAGATGTAGCTATCAGTGAAAATATCTAATAATCATTTCTATTCAATATCTCCCTATATCTATATATATACATAAATGAATAATGTCAAAGTAGTATAACAGAGATAATACCGATAATGAAAAAGGTCATTTACCCATGATATCAAGCTAGACACCTGCCAGCACCTACGCCCCGACGTACGTTTCACCACTGCTTCCTCAGGGGGTGTGTCTATATGCCACAATCACATGTTATATAGACCTGCCTCCAACTAAACACATGACAAACTGACCAATAAATATATTAATATACAAAAAGACAAAAAAACTAATCCTACAGATAAATTACAATAAAAAACCATGCAACCACTTATTCATATATTCAATCGTCAAAATTATTGTAAATAGCTATGTAAAATTTCCATTTAATAAGTAATGAAAATCTGGCGTCTAAAACATCCTATTACGCATGCGCGCCAAAATACCGTGATGTCTAAATTTCAGTCCGTTGCCCCACTTCCGGCAGAAAAATAGTAATGCGCATGTGCGGAGAAGGAAATCTCCAAAGCATTGCCACACATAGCCGTACGTACCAGAATACAATTGTACAGCACTAAAGGAAATACAGAAGCGCAATGGGATAACATATGCTACGATAAAAGTGAGAGATGGGTATTATCAGTGAAATTACCGACCGAAGTGCAAAGTGAAGTGAATAAAAGTGATAAGGGGTGACTGATAACAGAATAGAAGAGTGAGAAAGCACGCAAGGAATAATAAATAAATAAAAAAAGTGAAGTGAAGAAAAGTGAAGGTTTATTGGGAGCATATGAATTCCGCAGTTTGTACTTCAAAAATATAGAATCATAACGTACGATGGGGCAGTGGATTACAGAGAACTACTCCCAGATCAATATAATCAAAACTTCAACAGCATATTAGAAAAATTAAACCATATAAACATGCGCGCATGCACGCCATCATATGCAAATCTGTTTCTTGGGATGTGGGAGAGGCGGATTTTCTGTGGTGACGTGCGTGCGGCTTCCCATGTGCAGTGCTGGCTTAGATATATTGATGATGTTCTGTTCATTTTGCAGGGATCTGTCAATGAACTAGAATTATTCATGTGAGATTTCAATCACAATGATTTGAATATTAAACTGACATTTGGATATGATCCTCATTGTGTTCAGTTAGAGATGGGCGAATTGATTCTAACGAAGTGGAATTCGTTTAGAATTTCAGGAAAACTTCGGTTCTGAACGAAGTCGAAGTTTGGGGCACTTCGGGTGAACGAAGTGTGCTTTTCATTGATAAAATGGCTGCGAGCACATTGCGTTACATGGGGCAAAGAACTCTGGGAGGAAGAAGGGCATAGCCTGCATGACATGTGCAGAGATGAAGCCAATCAGAGACCGGCGGGATTCTGTGACGTCATCGCACTATATAAGTCCGGGCGCGACGCTGGGAGCTCATACCGCTCTCACTGTACTGATCAGGGAAGGTGCTGCCGAGGCTGATTGTTAATGAAGAACTGATTTTTATACAGCGATTTTTGTGGGGTGTCTCAGCTTGTCTCAGAGACTGCTTCTCTTAATGTTCTATTTCTGATTTTTTTGGGTATTGGATCTGAAATCCAGTTTGCGTCCACTGCAGCTGCATATACAATTAAATCCTATCAGCACACAGCACATTGAATATCCAAGGGGGATCTAAGCTAGTTCCTGTTGTATTCATTTAAAGAAACAGCGTTTTTACAATACAAATACCACTTCATTTTTGGCTGCTCAATTCTTTGGCGCAATTTACATCCAGGGGTTAATTAAGCGTTGTTTTTCTGCTGTTGTGGTGACTCCAAGAAACCGTCATTTTCACCGCCAAAATATATAAATTTTTCCTGTAGCCTAATTCACAAGCAAAGGTTAATTACAATTTTATCTCTTGTTGTGTGGCGTAAAAAACACGGCATTGTAACACGCTACAAAGCTAGTAGTTTGTGGTGGCTCAATTCTTTGGCGCAATTTACATCCAGAGATTAATTAAGCGTTGTTATCCAGTTGTGGTGACTCCAAGAAACCGCCATTTTCACCGCCAAAATATATACATTTTTCCTGTAGCCTAATTCACAAGCAAAGGTTAATTACAATTTTATCTCTTGTTGTGTGGCGTAAAAAACACCGCATTGTAACACGCTACAAAGCTAGTAGTTTGTGGTGGCTCAATTCTTTGGTGCAATTTACATCCAAGGGTTAACTAAGTATTTTTCTGCATTTGCTCTCAGTAAAAGAAACTTTCTTTTTCACCACCACCGAAGAAATTCTCTAGTATAATTCATATCCGAAGGTTAATTAAGCCTTTACATTCATGAAAATACACAGAGTTTTTAAACGGCACATACAAGTCAATTTTTCCTGCCCATTTCTGGAGCGCAATTTATATCCAAGGGTTACCCAAGCTTCTTAGTGGGTTCATTTGGAGTCAAATACAGGGTGTGTATTTATCATATACAGATATCTTCATCAAACAGTGTCTGTACATTTTAGAACAAACAGTATGTCAGACAGAGAGGTGGCAGGCTCGTCGTCTGCAAGTGGCAGAGGCACAAATATTCCTGGGGCAGGCCCAGGTCGCAGCACAGCAAGGGGACGTCGCAGCAGGGGTCACTCGGTGAGGCCACAACTGCCGCTGTCATCTAGCGGCCGTGTGCTGACTAGCAACCCAAGGGTTCTTGATTGGTTGACTAGGTCATCCACTTCCTCCCAGATGACATCTGACAACCCCAGCCAAGAGTCGGTGGGAACGTCAGACACAACCCTTAGTTTGCATGGCCCGGGAGCGGGTCAGCGGCCCTCACCTGTCCTCAACCCGCCTCTGTCCCATCCAGTTCCCTCAGCCAGAGATCTACTATGTGGTCTGGGCTCAATTTGAGGAGGGCAGTCAGCAGCTACTTGGCACCGAAGAAATGGGGCCAATATCAGATGCTTCTTGCAGTAGGAGGCAAAGCATAGATGTTGAGAGTGGCATGGGAGGTCATGTTGTGAGGGGTCAGCCTCTGCATACCAAGACCGGTGATGAGGACAGCAGTGACGATGAAACACATAGATGATGATGAAGCCGACCGCACTTGGGAGCCGGGTGATGCAAGGGCTTCATCATCGTCAGGAGAAGAGGGCATCAGCTTGCGCGTCAGGCAGCGGTGCAGCCAGCAAGTGGGTCGTGTGGCCGTGATCAGCAGGATAGCAGCAGTGTGAGGTCGGGAGCCATGCCACGGGGTAAAAAACACGCTCCGCAGGTCCAAGAAAGTAGCGGCACAAGGGCTCAGCGAGGCAGCGGCGGCAGTAGTCACTCAGTGCGGAGCGTTGGCGGTAAAATCCGATATTCGGCGGTGTGGCAGTTCTTTGCTAAGACACCGGAGGAGCTGAATATGGGTATATGTAGAATCTGTAAGCAGAAAGTGAAGCGTGGCCAGGGAGCTAACGTTGGCACCACGGCCCTGTGTCAACACATGCAGCGTCACCATCCGGTGGCCTGGGAGAAACATGGCTAAGATGTGGTGGTCCATCCTGCCGCCGCCGCAGCAACAGCAGCAGCAGCAGCAGCGCCCAGTGGCACGCATGCTATTTCAGCCAGTCAAGGCTCCACCACCTCTGCAGAAGGGAGCTGTTTCTCTTTGACATCATCTCCCGGTCCAGATGCTCCCGCTCCTCGCTACTTATGGCGCCAGCAGTCGTTAAGTGAGGCGATTGCAAAGAGACAACAGTATGCGTCCAACCATCCTAAGGTGCAGCAGCTGACAGTGCTCCTGTCCAAGTTGTTGGTACTGCAGTCCCTCCCTTTCCAACCGGTGGACTCTGCACCGTTCAGAGACCTAATGGCTTGTGCCGAGCCGAGATGGAGAGTTCCAAGCCGTAATTTCTTTTCCAAAAAGGCAGTACCAGCACTTCATAAATATGTAGAACAGAAGGTGGGCCAGTCCTTGAGCTTATCGGTTTGTTCCAAGGTGCACGGCAGCGCGGGCGTCTGGAGCTGTAACTACGGTCAAGGCCAGTACATGTCCTTTACGGCCCACTGGGTGAATGTGCTTCCGGCCCAAGCACACCAACAACTTGGACAGGAGACGCCGCTTTCTCCTCCACGTTGTTAAACTGCGGCTCCTGCGCCAATGTCCGCCTCCTCCTCCTCCACCACCATCTCAGCCTCCAAAAGTACATTATACCACATGTGTAGGGCACAGCGGTGTCACGTAGTTCTACACCTGGCTTGCCTCGGCGAACGAAGTCACACAGGGGAGGAACTGCTCCGCGTCATGCAGCAAGAATTCGGAACCATGGTGACGGACAATGGGAGTAACATGATGTCCGCACTGCACCGAGGAGGGATGGTCCATGCGCCCTGCATGGCGCATGTGTTCAATCTGGTTGTGAAAAGGTTCCTGAAGTCTTCCACCGATCTTCAGAAGATTCTGAAAATGGCCAGGAAACTGTGCATGCACTTCATCCATTCCTACAAAGCCAGGAACACCCTCCTCGAGTTGCAGCGGCAGAACGGCCTCCCCCAACACACTCTGATATGCGATGTTTCCACCCGTTGGAATTCCAGCCTGCACATGTTGGACCGACTGTATGAACAGAGAAAGGCCATTAACGATTTTTTGATGATCCAGGCGGACAGGAGTACTCCCCTGTGTAACTTTGATGTCAGCCAGTGGCAGCTCATGTGTGACACCTGCCGTTTGTTGAGGCCATTCGAGGAGGCCACGTTATTTGTCAGTCGCCAGGACTACGGGATGAATAATGTCATCCACTGCTTCATGTCCTGGAACAGATGCTGAAAAATCTGTCTGGGCAGGGGACTGGAGACGTGGCGACTACATCTCGCGGCCACATGAGTCCGGTGGGGATTGAAATGGAGGAGGAGGAGGAGGACATTGGAGCAGAAGCATTGTCTGGTGAAATGAGTGGATTTTCTACCCAGGTGACAAGAGAGGAGGAGCAGGAGGAGGTAGATGGAGATGAGGAAGACGAGGCAGATGACCCGCAAGCACCGTGGCAGTATACAGTGGAGATGGAAGCAGGGAGCCCCTCGGAGTCACTTGTGCAGATGGCCCGCAGCATGCTGATTTGCCTGGCTAGTGACAGCCGAATAGTCAGCATCCGGCAGAGGGATGACTTCTGGCTCTCCACCCTATTGGACCCTCGCTACCGGTCCAAAATGGGAGCCTTTTTCCCAGCTATTGAGAGGGAGGACAAACTCAAATACTATAGGGAAATCCTCCGTAGTCAGTTGGCCGCTGCCTATGTGCGGCATCGTCCCTCCTCTGACAGGTCTGACCGGGGGGTTCTTCAGCGCTCACGTACTACTGCCGCGGCTGCCGGGGGAAGGTGGGGGGGTCGGAGCAGTATCAGCTCCATCAGCAGCAACCTAAGTCTGGAGTCACTAATGAGCTTCCTTCACCCGCCTAGTGAGGAGGGCAGTCGCCAGCAGCAGCAGCAGCAGGACCTGGAGCAAACCCTGAACCAACAGGTGGTGGCCTACTTAGAAAGCACTCTGCCACCCCAGTTAGAAGATCCGCTGGACTACTGGGCAGCCAAACTGGATATGTGGCCGCAACTTGCCGAGTTTGCAGTGGAGAAGCTGTTCTGCTCGGCCAGTAGTGTGGCACCAGAGCGGGTGCTCAGTGCGGCGGAGGCCATCGTTACCCCAAGGAGAACCTGCTTGTCCACGGGAAATGTGGAACGACTGACCTTTGTCAAGATGAATCAGGCATGGATCGGCCAGGATTTCCACACACCCAAAGCCTTAGGCGTCAGACTACATCAGCCATGACGACTCACCCAAACTGTGAGAAATGAGTCTTGGTTCAAAAAACCTGCCTCACCACTATTCTGATGCCGCCACCGCCTGATGCCCACATCTGCTGACAGTTTCTCCATCTGCCACCAAACCATCTTTACCAGGGACTGGTATTGCCACCCACCTCCACACTCTGTCATTGTGCCACTCTCTGACCTCATGCTGCTGCTGCCGTGACCTGCACACTGTGTCATTGGGCCACTGTCTGACCTCATGCTGCTGCTGTGGCTGCTGCCGTGACCTACACCACTCTGTCATTGTGCCACTCTGGGCCAATTCCTGTTTTTGCCAACCTCCGAATGTAATTGTGCCACTGTCTGACCTCATGCTTTCTGCCGCCGTCACCTCCACACTCTGTCATTGTGCCACTCTGTGGCCTACTCCAGTTTTGCACCTCCAGAATGTGATTGTGCCACTGTCTGACCTCATGCTGCTGCTGTGGCTGCTGCCGTGACCTACACACTGTGTCATTGTGCCACTGTCTGACCTCATGCTGCTGCTGTGGCTGCTGCCGAGACCTCCACACTGTGTCATTGTCCCACTCTGTGGCCTACTCCTGTTTTTGCCACCTCCAGAATGTCATTGTGCCACTGCCTGACCTCATGCTTCTGCTGTGGCTGCTGCTGTGACCTCCACACTGTGTCATTGTCCCACTCTGTGGCCTACTCCTGTTTTTGCCACCTCCAGAATGTCATTGTGCCACTGTCTGACCTCATGCTGCTGCTGTGGCTGCTGCCGTGACCTCCACACTGTGTCATTGTCCCACTCTGTGGCCTACTCCTGTTTTTGCCACCTCCAGAATGTCATTGTGCAACTGTCTGACCTCATGCTGCTGCTGTGGCTGCTGCCGTGACCTACACACTGTGTCATTGTCCCACTCTGTGGCCTACTCCTGTTTTTGCCACCTCCAGAATGTCATTGTGCCACTGTCTGACCTCATGCTGCTGCTATGGCTGCTGCCGTGACCTACACACTGTGTCATTGTGCCACTGTCTGACCTCATGCTGCTGCTATGGCTGCTGCCGTGACCTACACATTCTGTCATTGTGCCACTGTCTGACCTCATGCTGCTGCTGTGGCTGCTGCTGTGACCTACACACTGTGTCATTGTGCCACTGTCTGACCTCATGCTGCTGCTGTGGCTGCTGCTGTGACCTACACACTGTGTCATTGTGCCACTGTCTGACCTCATGCTGCTGCTGTGGCTGCTGCTGTGACCTACACACTCTGTCATTGTGCCACTGTCTGACCTCATGCTGCTGCTGTGGCTGATGCCGTGACCTACACACTCTGTCATTGTGCCACTGTCTGACCTCATGCTGCTGCTGTGGCTGCTGCCGTGACCTCCACACTGTGTCATTGTGCCACTCTGTGGCCTATTCCTGTTTTTGCCACCTCCAGAATGTCATTGTGCCACTGTCTGACCTCATGCTGCTGTGGCTGCCGCAGTCACCTCCACACTTTGTCACTAATGTTGCCACCTGAGCTCTCAACTTGTTTTTTTCCAGCTTTCTCTGGCATGACTTTATCAGGCAACATTCCCGCTTCAGTTTTTTGGTCAGTTTTCCCCTTTTAAGTGCCCAGGGAATTTTATAGTGAAGCGATTCTAAGAGCGGCGGCAGTCATCTGCGTGTCATACTAAAACACAACATTGTATGAAGACCAAACCAAGCTCCCTCTGCATATTTAAGCATGGCACAACATTCTACAGCACCCTGCAGGCTCTGTGTAGCCTGGAAATAGCTGTTTTTTAATGTGATTCGTTCCGAAGTAATTCGGAACGAAGTTATTTTTTGCCGAGAAATTCGGCGAAGTGAACGAAACGAATTTCTGGAAATTCGCCCATCTCTATGTTCAGTGTTTGGACATAAATATCGAAAGAGATAGCTTTGGTTATCTACAGACTGATGTATTCCGCAAGGAAACATCATTTAATTCCTTACTACATGCTACATCAGCACACAATCGGTCCACCATATCCGCCATCCCGGTTGGCCAAGATCTCAGAATTAAGCGTATCTGTTCTACAGAGGATCGTTTTGAAAAACAAGCACAGGACTTAAAAGAGAGATTTTTGGAGAGGGGATATAGCCATCGATTGATTAAAAAAGGTTATAGACGTGCTAAAATTACACAAAGAAATGCATTGTTACAAAATAAGTCACGAACTGATGAGTTAGAACAACCTATTAGATTCATTTCTACCTTTAAGGAGCATTGGAATGAGGTGAGAGATGTCCTTTCTAAACATTGGCCTATTTTATTGACTAAACCCACCTTGTCCAGGCATCTATCTACACGACCTTTAATGACAGCCAGATGTGGTAAAAATATCAGAGATTTGTTGGTTAAAAGCCATTATAATCCTCCAGTTGCTAACATCGTTAATATCCAAGGCCCGAGACCTGGATGCTTCCCATGTGGAAAATGTGTGGCACGTCCTAATATTTCTCGGTCTGATGAATTTGTATCTAGTGATGGAGTGTGCCAGTATAAAATCCTTCAACGTATTTCTTGTGGTACTTCAAATGTCATCTATTATGCAACTTGTGATTGTCCCAAAATCTACATCGGGCTTACCACAAGAGAACTGAAGGTTCGAACTCGTGAACATGTTCGCGATATCTTGTCAGCTAAGGACTGCACCGATCTGTCTGGTTTAAAAACAATCCCTCGACATTTCCTTCTATACCACAATTGTGACCCTAAATGCTTTCATGTAAAGGGTATTGATATGGTATGTGGTAATATTAGAGGTGGAAATAAGAAAAGAATATTAGAACAGAAGGAATGCCGTTGGATTGCGATTTTGAAAACTATGGCTCCACAAGGTCTAAATGAGAAACTTTGGGCGACATGTATGAACGGGCTTTTCGCCCGTTTTCTGGCGTATACTGCGCCTCGCGGCCAGAATCCCGCTATCGGACGCAGGGATGCAGTGTTAGGCGCAGTGTTTGCCACTTTCAGCTGCGCCCCGCATGAAGGGGAGGGCAATGGGCGCGGTGTGGCCGCGGTGTGGGGTTTCCCGGGGCGGGCCCGGGGCGGGGCTAAAAACCCCGGGGCATGTAGGGGGTTGCCAAAGCTGGCGCAATGCAGCGCTCGGCCTCCGAAAAGCAAAATATTTATTTTGATCAAATTTCCCCGGGGGGCGGAAGTGAAAAGATCGGAAATGTGGGAAAGCAGATAGAAGACCCGGACAGAAATTGGGGCGTGCTCCTTCCAGCAGGGTCGATCCGAAAAAAATCGCCTTTAAAAGGGGGGAAAAACATTGTCAGAAAAGAGAAACCTCAAAAATAAAAAAATTTTAAAAAAAATCATTTTCCCAAAAATCTAGAAGGGCGCAATATCAAATTTGGATTTGGGAAAATTTCGGGGAAAATACGTAATTAAATTCTGAAAGCTATTCTCAGGGTCGGCATAAACCGGGCCCAATCAAAATAGGAGGACAGGAACCATTAAAACCTATGGGAACGATTGACCAATCGAATCAACGGGGGACAGTTAAAATCAGTAAAAATGCAGAAAAGAGTGTTTGGGTTTGAGCTAGGGTGGCTTGGCTATCCCACCAATAGGGGGCCGAGCTCTTCTCCCCATTGTATTATGGAGAGATGGGCGCAATGCAATTTGGGGCATCAGCCCCGTGCGGCATGGAGTATGAAAAAAAAAAAATCTTTTTTATTAAGTGAAAAATTATCAGATAAAGCGCTGAAACCTTTTTTAAAAATAAAGCCTTAAATCCCTAAAAACGTTTGTCGCCGAGCCCGGCGCTACATGGGGAAATTTTGCAATAGAGGAAATTGCCGGGAAATACAGTAATTTAAATTTTTTTAAGTGCTTCTATGGTGGCAGAAGCACCCAATCAAATAGGAGCGACAAAGCCCCATTAAAAAACTTATGGGAAGTTTTGACCAATCAGAATAGGAGCGACACTGCCCCATTATAACTATGGAGAAAAAAGAC
Source organism: Phyllomedusa bahiana (assembly GCA_025379985.1). NCBI lineage: Eukaryota > Metazoa > Chordata > Amphibia > Anura > Hylidae > Phyllomedusa > Phyllomedusa bahiana. The sequence goes on along the minus strand of JAODAL010045658.1, from coordinate 5,512 downwards.
CAATAAAAAATAAAAGGGGCCCCTTTTTAAAAATACATTTAAAAAGACAGAAAAGAGTGATTGGGGAGAGCGGTGGCTTGCTATCCCGCCTTCAAAGTGAGCTATTCTCCCATTGTAGCTAGGGGAAAATGGGGCGCACTGAAATCTCGGCGCTCAGCGCCGTGCGGCATAAAAGTATTAATAAAAAATCATTTTTATTAAGTGTAAAACATTATAATACAGCGCTAAAACCTTCTCTAAAAATAAATCAGTTTTAAAACCCCCCGAACAATGCGTTTTGTCGCCGAGACGGCACTCACAAAATTGCAAAAGAGAATCCCCGGGGAATACAGAAAATTTTCAAATTGTTTAAGCTCTTTTGTTGGTCGGCAAAAACCCACCAATCAGAATAGGAGAGACAGTGGCCCTTTAAAACTATAAGAATTGCCCAATCAAATAGGACAAAGGGGACCCATTAAAACCTAGGGAAAAAAATTTGACCAATCAATTAAAAGGGGCGGGAAGTTCAAAATACAGTAAAAAGGGAGAAAAGGATTGGGAAGGGGCGGGGGTGTCCAGCTTACCCAAATCAGAGCGCGAGCTACTTTTTCTCATACAGTTCTATGGGAAAAAAGAAATTCCGAGCGGCTCTGTGATTGGCTAATTTAAAAGAGGCGGGGTTTTTTTGGCCCAATGGGGAGAGCGACGACGCCCTAGGGGTTTTCTAATGAAATTAAAAAAAAAAAAGTAATGGCCGAAATCAAATTTAAGACTACAGAAGTTGTCCCGTGTGTTTTAAAAAATGAATAAAAATTGGGGTAACAAAAAAAAAATATTTTAAATTCAATAAAATCATGTTTATTTCTTTATTTTCGTTATCCAAGGATCAAAGTAGGGGGTGCAACAAAAATAAAAAAATAAACATGTTTTTATTGATGTAAATTTTTTTTTTTTCCGTTACCCCCATATTTTTTTTTCATTTTATATCACATCGGCAAATTTGTATGTTATAATTTGATATCGGCCATCTAAAATTTTATTTCAGATTGCATTAGAAAAAACCCCTAGGAGCACGCTCGCTCTCCCATTGGTCCCAAAAAACCGCGCCCCTTTTTTAACTTAGCCTCCCGACTCGCTCGGAAATTTCTTTTCCCCTAGAACTGTATGAGAAAGTGCTCGCGTCTGTTGGCTAAACGGACGAACCCCCGCCGTTCAACCAATCACTCGTTTTGCCTTTTTTTCGTATTTTTAAAATGTCCCCCCTTTGAATATGATTGGTCAATTTTTTTCCATAGTTTATAATGGTCCCTGTCGCTCATTTTTGATTTGGGCAATCTCCTCCATAGGATATAATGGGCCCCGCGTCCTTTTCTGATTGGTGGTTTTTGCCGACCAAAAAAGAGCTTAAACAATTTGAAATTTGTATTTCCTGCGATTCTCCATTGCAAATTCCTATTAGCGCCCGGGCTCGGGGACAAACGCTTTCTTTTAAAATAAAATTTTTTTTAAAAATTTCCACCCTTTTTCTTAATTTTCCCAAAAAAAATTAAATTTTTTAAAAAAACAACCGCCCGCTACCCAATTTTCCCCCCAAACCCCAAGACACTTTGGGGGAATACTCCCTTGATTGGTGGGATACCAACCACCGCTATCACCCCCCAAAAAAAAACTCTTTTCGTTTTTTTCTGTTTTTTAAATGCCCCCCTTTTTTTTTTGATTGGTCTAAATTTTCCCTAGGTTTAATGGGACAGTGTGCTCCTTTCTGATTGGTAAAACTTTCCATAGGTTTTTGGGTCTTTTTTCGCTCCTATTCTGATTGGCTGGCTTTTGCCGCCAAATTTGGGGCGCTTAAAAAATTTTAAAATTTCTGTATTTCCCGGGAATTCCTCTATTGCAAACCCATGGAGGCCGGTCTCGGCACAAACGCATTGTTAGGGATTTAAGTGCTTTTTTTTTAATGAAGGTTTCAGCGCTTTACTGAAATTTTTTAATTAATTTTTAAAAAAGTTTTTTTTTTTTTCATATATCCGCATGGCGCAAAGGGCCGGAGATTGCATTTGCGCCATTCTCCATAGACACAATGGGAGAAGTAGTCGCGCTTTTATTGGTGGATAGCCAAAACCACCGCTAGCTCAACCAATCGCTCTTTTCTGCATTTTTTTCTGTATTTTAAAAGTCCCCCTTTGATTTTGATTGGTCAATAGTTCTCCATAGGTTTTAATGGTTCCTGTCGTCCCATTCTGATTGGCGGTTTATACGACCAAAGAGAATAGCTTTCTGAATTTGAATTACTTATTTCCCCCGGCAATTTCCCCTATCCTAATTTTTGAATTTGGGTATTGGAAAGTGAATTTGTTTTATGTATTTTTATTTTAGGTTTCAGCTTTTTTGGAAAATTTGAACGCCTTTATAAAGGCCCCTTTTTGATTCATACTCCGCACCGACAGGTGGAAAGATTTCTCGCTGTTTTCCAGCCTGTCTCGCACGGAACAGATTTTGGGGCAGTCCCCCCGGCGCCTAACCCCCACCCGCCCCCTGCCCCGCATGTGCCCACACATGGGAAGGCCAGGAAAATTTTTCCCGCATGTATGAGGCAAATCCCAGGGGAGGCGAATCAAAGGGGAGCGCCGCACTGCCCCCTTAGTCCCCGCCCCTGCCCCCCCCAAACACTGGCGAGGGGCGGCGGCTTTTCCCCGCATGTATGCCCCCCCCTACCCCTTTGGGGGCGAATTAGGCGCAGCCCCCACTGCGCCAAAGTCCCGCACTGCGCCTAATGATTATTAGATATTGTCACTGAAAGCTACATCTGTCTGTTTTCTGCTCTTGTTGTTGTCGTCCCTATTAGTATTTATTATTATTTTTTTTGTTTTTTTAATTTTGATATGTTTGCCTTTGAGTTTTAATGAATAAAAAATTTTATTTTTGTTTTTTTGGGGATTAAGTCCCCTTACCTGTGGTGAATATATATTTTTTTTTGACATTCCCGTTAAAATTTTTTGGGGGGGTATTGTATTTTTTTAATACCTACCCAAAAGTACTTCTTAGAGTTCTTTTTGGGGGTTTAGCTTGTGAAACCCCCGTTGGGGGGGGCCCCGGGATGACGTTTAAAATTGTGATTTCCAACCTCGCTAAAGTGTATTTTCGCGGGGTGCACAAGGGGGGGTTTTTTGTTTTTTGTCCTTAATTAGGAGACTGCCCAAGTAGGAGGTTTGGAATCCCTTTTTTGGAGTTGTACTTGCGATTTTTTAAGGGGTTTTTGTTTAATGGGTGGTGCTCCACCAGACTTGATAATAGAAAAGGAGCTATTCCTTCCTTCAGAAGTAGAAAGGGTTAAATGGTGAGGTTAGAAATCAGGTTTTTAAATAGTGTGAAATAGAGGTTAAGAGTTAACATAATAAAAGTTACGTTTTAGGGGTTTTATAGATAGAGAACTGATAGAGTTTAATTTGGGCCTATGGCAAAATAGTAGATATAGTGATCAAAAGTCACTCTCTGTTCTCTTGTGAGATACCAATTTTTTTGGCGACTATTTAATAAGGATTTTGCCACTAGAATCAGTTTTTGAATGGATTTTGGCGCTAAAACCTTTTCTTCACAGATTTTGTCGCATATAAAGTTATCTCGCTTCTGACACTAAAAATACCTTTTTTTTTAAGGATCTTGGTGCTAGAATCAGGTTTTTTTTTTACAGATTTTGGTGTTAAAATCCTTTGTTTTACATATTTTGGTGCATATAAAGTTATCTCGCTTCTGACGTTAAAAATTATTTTTGGGGGGATTTTGTCACTAAAATACCTTTTTTTAAGGATTTTGGCGCTAATAAAGTTATTTAGATTTTGGCGCTAAAATAGAATTTTTTAATGGATTTTAGTGCCAAATCGGTAAAAAAACATATTTTTGCCGACAAAAGCAAGATAACTTTACTAGCGCTAAATCCGTAAAGAAAACAATTTAGCACCAAAATCCATAAAAAAGGTATTTTTAGCGGCAAAAGCGAGATAACTCTATTAGGACCAAAATCCGTAAAACAGTATTTTAGCACCAAAATCCATAAAAAAATATTTTTAGCGACAAAAGCAAAGTAACTAGGGAGGGCCGAATTTCTAAAAAATTGGGTTTGGGTTAACTTCGCCGAATTTTCCGAAAAAATTCGTTTGGGCCCCAAATTTTACTTCGGCACAATTTCACGTTAAAAAACAGCTTTTTCCCAGGCTGCCCAGACCTGCAGGGTGCTGTAAAAAGTTGTGCCATGCTTAAATATGCAAAAGGGAGCTTGGGTTTTTGGTCTTCATAAAAATGTTGTTTTTTTAGTTTGACACGCAATGACTGCCCCCCGCTTTTAGAATCGCTTCACTAAAAAAAATTCCCCCGGGGGCATTAAGGGGGAAAAAACTGAAAAAAAAAATTCAAGCTGGAATGTAGCCTGATAAAAATCAAAGTAGTGAAAGCTGGAAAAAAACAAACTGAGAGCTCAGGTGGCAAATTTGTGAAAGGTGTGGAGGTGACGGGGGGCCAAACCACGGGAGCATGAGGTCAGGGGATTTGGGAAATGACATTCTGGAGGGGCAAAAAAAAGATTAGGCCACAGAGTGGCCCCAAAACCCCACAGTGTGGAGGTCAAAGGCAGGAGCAGCTTGAGGCAGGCAGTGGACAAAAGACTTCTGGGGCGGCAAAACAGTTTTTAGGCCCCCAGATGGGGACAATAAAAAGGGGTGGAAGGGCACCGGGGGGCAGCAGGGATGGGTCAGACAGTGGCACAATGGCATTCTGGAGGTGGAAAAGCAGTATTTGGCCCAGGGGTTTGGGAATACACACAGTGTGGAGGTTTCCCCCCCCCCCCCCAACCCCCCCCCAATAAAAACCCCCCACCCCAACACTTTATTAAAAACCCCAAAACCCCCCTAATTTAAACCCCCCAAAAACCCCAAATACCCTTTAAATCACCCAAAAGGCAGCGTTTGGGGCGCAGTGGCTAAATGACATTATGGAGGCGGAAAAAAAGTAATTTGGGGCCCCGAGTGGACCCTTAACGTGTGGAGGTCACGGCGGGGACAGTATTTTGGGGCAGAGTGGGCCCCCAATGGCATTTGGAGGGGCAAAAAAAAGTATTAGGGCCCCCAGAGTGGCACAATTTACCCCAGTGTGGAGGTCACCCGGCCCGGGGCAGTATGAAAGGGCAGGGGAGTGGCACCCAAAGGCCCTTCTGGAGGTGGCAAAACAGTTTTAGGCCAAAAGAAAATGGCCCAAAACACCCCCAGTGTGGGGGTCCGGCGGCGCAGTATGAGGTTTAGGCAGTTGGACAATGGGCATTTGGGGGGGCAAAACAGTATTAGGCCAAAAGAGTGGAAATAACATTTTGGGGGGTTTCCCGGGGGGCAACAGTATGAGGTCAGGCAGTGGCCACAATGGGGCATTATGAGGCGGAAAAAAAAGTTTTAGGGGACAAAAGTGGCACAAATACCGTGTGGAGGGCACGGCGGCAACCCCGTATGAGGTTTAGGCGTGGGCCCAAAGGCATTTGGAGGGGAAAAAC
>JAODAL010045657.1:0-31717 GCA_025379985.1 Phyllomedusa bahiana | reverse complement strand
CCCCCCCTAATGATCCCAACTTTGTCGAGCCTAGTGCCCCTTTAGCCAGTGATGCCCCTTTGAAAAATTCCCCCCTTTAGAGTAGATGCCCCCTTTGCCGTAATCCCCCAAGTAAGTTTCCCAAATTTTTGCCAGAAATGCCCCTCGTAGCCAGCGGGTGCCCCCCTGAGCATAGAGGGCCCCTTGTACCCAGTAGAGCCCCTCTGTGCAAGTAAGCACCTATATCGGTATTTTTTAATTTAAAAATTTAAAAAATTATCACCGCCACGGTCCGCGTTCCGGGTCCGGGGCTGCAGAGCGGTAACGTTGTGATGTTCACGCTGCTTACGCTGTCCGCGCCCCCATGGTCTACTGCCGGCAGAGCTGCCGGCCAACAGTCTCAGGTCGCAGGGGGTGTGGTGAAGCCGGGCCCCCGTGACGTGATACGGGGAGGATTAGGACGGGAAGATCCATCCTGCCTCCTCCCTGACCACTGCACAGGAGTGCGTGCAGCTGCGAGTGACTCTCTGGCGTTAAAAAAAGGGCCACGCAGAGTCAGGGGATTTCCCGGGTCGCCCCCCCCTAGGAAGGGCCCCTGGATGGAAATCCCCCCCTTTTGATTTCACCTATATGCAGTTGGGCCCCATGAAACTCTTGTTCTAAAGGAAGGTGGCTGTCTACCAATCATTTTATCTGTATATAGTGTAGTCGGGATAGATTTTTCCACTTTTTATGTAAAAACCCCATTTTATAAAAATATGGTTGGACCATTATGCAAACTAGGTATTTCATCCTTATCTACACATACCCCCAAATAGATTGAAAAGTTTGCAAGCTGGGCCTCACCCTTTATCTGTCTGTAAGTAGTTTTACTGTGTAATTTTTTTTTATGTACTTATATCCCCCAAAATTTAAAGTGCTGCAGGGGAAAATGTTGGCGCTATATAAAAAAAAGATTATTATTATTATTCTTTCAGTGGGGGCTCTAAGTGGAGCCAAAAGGGTTTTACTTTTGGGTGTACTCAGAATCCTTAAAAAGAAAGGGGAATAACTGTGCAAGCGCGCACTTTTTCCCTTCCAATTTGGTGGACTGTGGAGATAAAAACCGTTTCATTGGGAATCCCATCATGTGTCCAACTCAGGTGTGTTGAAACGAGATTATTCCCTTTTTCCTGAGCTAGTTTAAGGGGGAAAGGCAAAAAGGGAGCAAATTTATTTTATTCCTTGTGATTGCTAAATATTTATGCTGTTTCCGTTCAAAATGTTTTTAAATTGGGGAAATAAAAAAAATAGTTTAATCTAATTTCAAGTTGAAGCTGGGATTTTTTTACCATTTTGGGAGAATGGTAGAAGTCGGAGAGGGCGGACGCCCCTATTTGACATTGATGATGCCTTTTGACGTGCCATTAATATTTTTTGATGAAAAAAGCCCTTTAAATGTGGAAAAAATCTTGGATGAGATGATAAACCCTTGAAAATCATTTATTCCCTTTATAACCCGTTGACACTTGAATATAAAGCTCTGATTCAAGATCATGTACATTATTACTCCTCTCCTCTTTTAAAACCCTTCCTCCAGAATTTTGGATAAAGGTATATCAAGGCAAAAAATTATGCCGCATTTCAGCTAAGAAAGGCCCATACATCAGCCATACATTTGTAATGCATTGTTACAAAATTTTAATCGGGCTGTACAAATTTTAGCCTCCACGGGGAGCGTTGTTTTCTTCAGTATCGTGTTTGAAAAAGTTTTTTTTTTATGCTATAAAAAAAGGCTTGTGGCTCTTGTTCTGCACTCGGAGGGGTTTCAAGCCCCCATGTTTGTATTTCTTCTAATTAATGTTTTAAAAAAATGCAATATCTGTATGAAATTGTTTTTTAACAAAACAGGTTTTAAAAATAGGGTTTGCCCTCGCTGCAGTAATGCACCTGTAAACAATACAAATATAGGAATGCAAAATAAAGTTTATTACTTTCTTTTTATACATTATTTTAAAGTAAGTTCAATTTAATTTTCTTCTCAGCCAACTGCTGTTACTTTTGGCAATTGCAGTATTTTAATTTAAAGGGAAAATTTCGCCAGTATTCTTTTTTTACAACTAAAAAAAAGATACTGATGCTATTTATTTTCCCCTTACTGTTCTTATTTTTTTTGGGGAAAATCTTTTTTATTCTGTTTCTGTATAGATAATGGGGGGCGCCCTCTTTCTTGGGATGGGTTTTCCATCATTTGAAAAGATTTTTAGAGCATTAGATGGGCATTGGGCCCGTGGGCGGAGCAGACTCATTGATATAGGGAGAGTTTTCTAGAATCTTGTAACCCCGGAAGAAATCAGAAAAGGGGAAATAGGGAGCTGTGACCATAAAAAAATTTTAAAAAATTTCCAAAAAAAGGTGTTAAAAAAAAATTTTTTAAAACATTTAAAAAAAAGATTCAAACAATAGGTTTTTTTCTTTTTACATTTTTCCCTTTTTTTAAATATTTATTGTTGATAAACAAAAAAACAAGTCAGTAAAAAATTCTCCTGTGTCTAAAATTGCGTCAAATACTCTCACCCTCTAATCGGGGGCAAAACCCACTTTTATTGGTCATTTTTTGGACAATAGCAAGAACCATTCTGCCCCCCATGTGCAATGGGGGTGAATAAAGTGACATTGTTGTTCCACCCTGTGATTTCCTTAATCTCTGGAAAAAAAAATGTGATTTTTTAAATGCTATAGGGGCACCAGAGACTATTTCTGTGCTTTGGTCAATCTTTCAAGGGTTTTGTCAGATAATTTTTAAAAGGCTATGTTAACAGCATGCAACAAACGATTGTATTTTGGTGGTTTTAGGATTTAAAACCGCTGAAAATCCAATTGTTTTACATGCTTTAGACTCACGGGTCTTTTTTTTTTTCAGATTTTTTTCGGGCGCCGGCCTGTTAGGAAATGTTGAAAAAACCCCCGGCACGCCTCTTTCTTTCTTTTCCCTTTTAATTTAGTTTTTTGGGGCCAAAGGAAAAAAAAAACTAAAACCGACCGGGTTTTTGCCAAATGTGACAAAACCCGGGTCACATTGGAAAAAAAAGCCGTCCGGGTTTTGTGTATGTTGTTGGCGCTAGCCTTTATGGTGATCCTGAGAAAGACAAAACTTACCAACGCAGCGGGATCAGGGGGAAGAACATTTACAGTATTTCTAAAAAAAGTGAAACCGCCCTCAAAAGTGTATCCTTTGAGTCATGAAGCGTTGAGAAAAGCCGCACCAGGGGCTGCTGGATTTCACCAAGCCCGCCGAAAGGAGGGATGGGCTTGCTGAGACAGGTGAACCCCAGGTCGTACCCGGGCACGATTGCTTCTGGGGTGCCGGTTTATTGGTGCAAAAAACTAGGGGGGGTCTAGTCAGACAGAGCGGGAAGGTCGGGGCAGGAGCAGTTTCTGGTCAAGGGACACAGGCAGAAGAAGAATGGTACACAAAAGGAGCAGGAACAACAAGAGAATGTTTTAAAACTAGGCAAAATACTATGGAACGGCGGGGAGGTCGGGGGAAGAGGGGTTAATAAGGACCAAGGCCGACAATTATAAATTACGGACGCGGGGTATTTAAATTTCACAGAGCCGACGCGCTCTCCCTAGGGAGAAGGGACACACACGCTGCCCAGAAAAGCAGGCGGGAGCGGGAAAAGGGGGGATAACTGCAACTATGGCTAGAACTGTGGGTGCACCCGCATCCAGTCACCCGCGTCCCAGCATGCTGGTCGTAGTGCCACACAACCGAGCCAACAGGGGTCAGCAACCTGACATGTGGGTCATGATAACACACGTAGCAGTACCCCCTCCTTGGTCTCCCCCTCTTTTTTGCCTGAAAGATATTTTCTAGAAGACCACGGTCCAAGATGTTGTCCTCTGGCTTCCAGGAACCTTCTTCCGGCCTGAACCCCTTCCAGTCAACAAGGGAAAGTTGTCCCTTTAACACTTATGTTGGTGGTATACTTCAGGAGATTGGGAGGCGATCTTTCAAGAAAAACAATTAGGACAAAAAAATTTTGCGGGAGACTTGGAAAGGGTTTGGGAAAACCCCATTTGGGAGGGGGTGGACCCTTTTTGGCCCCAATTACCGAGGGCCCAGTTTATAGCTGGGAATCTTAAACAGACAGCCACACCTTGTCACCAGGGGCAAAGATCGGGGGAAGTCTTCTTCTCTTATCCACTTGGGACTTCATATAAGTATCCCAATGCAGAGATGGCATGTCCAGTCCAGTTGGGTTCAGATCTCAAACCCGGCTCCAAAATGGGGGGTCAGAAGGGTAGCCAGTGATAAAGGTGGGCAGGGATTTGTCCCAGATATAGAACTGTTTGGGGGGGGCAAATTTAGTCAGGAGTTATATAGAGTTCAAACCCAAAAATTAAAAAAAAATGGGTCAAAATGGAACAATACTTGACGCGCTGGCACAAGTAATTGCCCAAGACCTGGTTGACCCTCTCCACTTGACCATTAGTTTGTGGATGGAAAGCAGAGGAGAAGTCCAGTTTAATCTGTAGCTGAGAGCATAAGGCACAATGTGCCATGGAGCCCGGGAGAGGTCATCGGCATTGATGTTCTTCTCTGCAGGTCAGAAGTGAATCAGTAAATTGAACTGGGAGAAGAAGAGGGACCACCTGGCTTGCCAAGAATTTCCGTTTGGAGATACAAAAAAATTTTTGTGGGAGGGGAATTTATTACGGGGATGAGTCCCCTCCCCGGAGGTGGACCACTTTCCAGGACCCGCTTAATCTATCTCTGAAGGAGAAAAAGTTTTAGAGAGGAATCCACAAGTGATGGTCTTGTCTTTAGGACTTCTCTGCATGAGGACAGCTCCAGCTCCCTTGGAAGGGGGTTTCCCCCAAGAAAGAAGGGTTTCTCTGTGTAAGGTCAAGACAAGATGAATGCAGAGGCAAGCGCAGATTTCAATCAGGAGAATGTTTCTGCTACCAGCGGAGGCCATAATCTCAGGTTGCCATTCTTCTTGGTGAGTGCCACAATGGGAACCACCACAGCAGAAAAATTTGAAATGAATTGGCGAAACCCAAGATGCGCTATATAGCCCAGTCTGGGCTACTGCAAGGCACAGACGATTTGGCAGGGTCCATCTGCAGCCCGTTTTCTGAGATGATGTACCTAAGGGTACGCTGGACAATGGGTAGACCCTGGGAGGACTAGTACCGGGCTGCAGGCCAATAGGGCAATAATATGGGCAATGAGGTGCCAGGATCTCAGCTTGCTTCTCAGAAAAGACATCTGCAAAGTCCTGATATGGGACAGGCGGACCCAGCAAAGCAGGGCCATCTTTTCCATTGGGCACACTAGGCAGTTGCCCGGGGGCCCCACAAGTATAGGGGCCCCAAGTGGTATATGTATGTCCCAGGAATACAAGAAACATACCCTGGATCCCTTTGTTAGCTTTGCTTATTTTACTGTTTGTGTGTTTTTAGGACATGCAAACAGTTAAAAACCATGGTGGAGAAGGGAGCTAAAGGCTTCCTGCCCTGCCAAGTAGTCTTGTAGGCTGCTGGTGTCCAGAAATAAGTGGCATGTGTTGGGGGCTTGAGACATGGCCAAGTGTGATGTCATATATTTGGGCAGGGCCCAATGCAGTGCTCTGCCCAGGGGCCCATAATGCTGTTAAGACGGCTCTGCAGCAGAGGCTTGGAAGGCATCAGCAGAGACAGCGCAGGGAGCAAGGAGAGGTGAGTAACTGCAACTACTGTTAGAACTGTTGGTGCGTCCGTGTACCAGAGATGGTTTCATAGATGTTAAACCTATTACCGCAACTTTATTAGAAGTTCATACAAGTACCATAATATCTTCTTGTGTAGATCTAAGTCCTCTAATAACATGTATCTTAGATATTAAATAAAAATAATGGAGCAGATTTATTAATACTGTCTAATACTTAGATCATGACACATAGCATTGCATACTAAGCCATGCTCCATTACGCATAGCACTGTCTGTTTAACCAGGCCATGCATGTCTTGAAAGTGTCTAAAACACGTAATAAAAGTGGTATAAATCATGTACGCTGGGATTTTGGCACAAATTACCATAAAAAAAGGTGCCTAAATGTTTTTAAAGTGGTGTTCTCACCATGCTGTTTCACAGAGCCACAAGCAGATCAGATTCACACTTCCTATCCAGGCTGTGGGTGGTTCTACAGCAGTTTCTGTTATATCAGCTTTGCTATAAGACTGAATTTGGTGTAACCCAGAGGGTATGACTCTTCATGGTTTGTAAGCCGCTTGGAGCAATTAGAGATAAAAGAGAGCAGAGAAAAGTGAACATGCTCTATCACAGTCTGAAAACTTTACCTCACCAATCCCATGCTCCAGATAAAAAACTTTTATTAAAAAACCCGAATTTACTCTGATTATTTTAAGTTGATTCCATTTTATGCCTGGATCCCAAAGTAACATGCCACTTAGCATTTACTTGTACTGCAAATGAATGACCTGATATTCCACAGGTTATCTAAACATTCTCCTGGTCTCTAACATTGTGGGTTAACTATCTGGCATTTGGTAGTGTCAAAGCGAAGTTGTGATACAGTGGAATAATCGTATGGAATGGTATGTACAATTGTGCAGTATTGTGCAATAAGACATTACATAAAACTTTATGGTTGAGGGAGATAAAAAGCTTTTTTCATTTGCTCTCAATTTTAAAACCCTAACGTTAAAGGGGTTTTGCCAGGCGTGTTATCTGTAAGAGTAGTAAAAAGCAATGCTTATAGAGAGGAGGGCACTGCCCGAGCACAGGCCTGCTTTAAGGGGGTTGGGTTTTAAAAAGTTTATCAAATACAATAGTGGATTCTGTATACAAAAGACAACATTTTTTACCCCCGGTGCCTTGAAAGCTTTCTTCACCCTTTCATCAGATAAGAAGTGTTCTCTGTGCAAGCCTGGCCCAAAACTTTTGTCGGTCGCCCCTAATAGAGTTTGAAGAAACTAGGGAGGTAAGGCAGCCTGTAGCTCTTCAGGTGCCCCTTTTTAAAAAATAATATATTTGAAAATGATTAAATACCTTTTTGGGGAGGATCCAAGTCAACATTACATCGTGGCAAAACCCCTTTAAGTACTCCTGAAGGCAGTGAGCATGCAATGACACCAAATTTGGCCTATTTTGTATCTGTGTTAGAGGTTTCATTCGGGGCACAAATTCCATAAATAATAACAGAAAAAATAATGCTGCATGGAGCTCTGTTTTTCTGTTGAAATGACGGCCACCAGGACGGGAAACTAATTATAGTCAATGGAGTCCATCAGGCGCCATTAGTGTCTGTCATTTAACAGACCCGCCGAAACCTCTGTGATATAGGTGCGAACGGAACCTCTGACACAGATTTGAATCAATAGAGCACATACTTTTCAAAATTTTTCTTCTGTTTTAAATGGCAGGAAATTTATTTAACCCCTTCGATTTTGAGTATCCATACGTCCAGATGTTGGGGTTCACGCCCCTGGCGTTGGTACGTCCTGGTCGCGCGAACTAAAAAGCAAGTTCACGCATGGGCCCGGGGGTGTCAGCTGTATATTAAGCTGAATCCCCAGCGCGGCCCCGACCCGATCGCTCGGGGGGGGGGGGGGGGGCGGTTAAACCTTTAAATTTATCGCGACGATGGGTCGCAATAACTAAAAAGGACGAGGGGGAATCGCTTTTTGGGCGGACAGGCACGGTCGCACGATCGTGCAGTCCTGCCCCGACAGACACACGGAGGGCAGAAAATGCCCCCCCGGGGTTTCTGTGACGTCACCGATGCCCGCCCTACCTGTGGCATGGCCCGGCATCGTGACTGACAGTTGTCTAGGAACCGTCTAGAACAAGCTTGCACTGATTCTATTGAATGCAATCAAAAAGACTTCATTCAAATCCCCTAGGGGGAAAAGTAAAATAAAAATGTGAAAAAAAAAAAAAAAAAGTGAAAAAAATGAAAAACAAGTAAAACACAAACACAAAAAAAAAAAATACTTTTTGCGCCCTTTTTCCCCCTTTTCAAACGCCAACCCCCAAAAAGATCAAAAAAAAAATAAAAATAAACCCCCTATTTGGTATCGCCGCGTGCGTAAAAAAACCTGCCCTTAAATCTGTCATGTTAATTACCCATAGGTGAACCCCTAAAAAAAAAAAAAAAAAAAAACACAGAATTTAAAATTATTGTTATCCCGCAGACATAAATGGAAAAAAAAAAAGCGATCAAAAACTCCTAGAAAAAGCCAAAGTTGTCCCCTTAAAACGTCAGTTCTCCGCAAAAAAAAAGTCTTTATCCCGCTCGTTTTACGGGGAAAATAAAAATGTTTTGCTTCAGAAGTAGCATCATAAATATTGTTTTAACATAAAAAAAAACTTTTTTTTTTTTTTTTTAAAGTGCTTCAAAAAAAAAAACTTTTAAAAAAATAGGGTATCGCCCTAAATTGTAGGACCCAAAGGTAAAACTAACTTTCAAGGATACTGCACGGTTTAGCCTGTTAAAAAAAAAATAAAAAAAAAATATTAGGATTTCAGTATTTTTCTTTTACCCCGGCCTCCAAAAAAAAGGATTTAAAAGCGTTTAAAAAGCCTTGTCCCCCCCAAAAAAGATACTAAAAAAAAACTCAATCATCTGCAAAAAACAAGTCCCTAAACAGCTCCAAGCAAGAAAAATTTTAAAGTTTTGGGGTCTCAGACTATGGCGATGAATAAAAGTGTTTTTATTGTAAAATTTTTTATTGTAAAAAACAGAAAAAAAAAAAATATACAAAATGGGTATCGGTGTAATGTTTGACCCGCTGGTAAAACACCATGTCATATATACTGTACAGTGACCGCTATAAAAAATAAAATAAAAAAAAAACACCAAATTGCTGTATTTTTGTTCAAAACATCTCAGAAAAAACCTTTAAAAAAAAGTGATCAAGGGCCCCCCTAATGGTACAATAAAACTTAATATCCCGCAAAAACAAAACCTACCAGCTTGCACACAGCAAAATAAAAAAAATTAGGCTGCAGAAAAGGACAACATAAAAAAGCATTTTTTTTTGAGTTTTCTACTGTGTTTTAAATAATAAAAACAGAAAAAAACTATAAAAATCTATATCATTTAATTGTACGACCCCTATAAAGTTATCACATCATTTTTCACTGCCCGGGAATGCTATAAAATTGAAAAACCCCAAAAAAAAAATGACCGAAAAAGCGTTTTTCCTCCCTTTTCATTGCCCAATGCTAAAAAAAAATCTATGGAAAACTGTGCATCCAAAAGCAAGTACCCCAAATGGATCCCTGAGGGGGGGGAATCCAAAAAAAGGGGCATTTTTTAAAGGTTTTACCTGTTTCCTACTTTGGGGGGTTTGCAGTGCGACATGGGCCCCCCCAAAACTGCGTTCCAAAAGCCAAATGCGCTCCTCCCATTACCCCCGCCCTGCGCCCAAACAGCAGTTTACACCCCCAAAGTAGGGTATTGCCGAAATTTTAAGAAATTGCTTAACAAGTTTTTAGGGTTTTTTTTCCCGGATTCTTGTATATTGAAAATTTTAAACTAAAAAAGCATTTATTGAAAAAAAAAAATTTTTTAATTTTCCAGCCCTTTTGCTAAAAAAAAATTGTGAATCACCCGTGGGGTCTTTTTACTCAATGACCCCCGGGTATGTTAAGGGGTGTAAAGTTTTCCAATATGCGGTTATTTAGGGGTGTTTTTACGTTTTAGCACCTTAGAGTGCCCCAAACCTGAAATGGCGCCAAAAAAAAAAACGATTTAAAAGAGACCCCGAGTATAGTAGGTGCTCCTCCTATTCTGGGGTTAAGGGGGGGGGCCCAAAAAATGCACTAGGGCCCCATGGGATATCTCTAAAAAAAAGGGAGACCTGGGGGGAAATTTATAAATGACCAAAAGTAGAAGGACAGCGCACACAAAGGACCAGAATAATATAAAATCACTATTTTTTAGCAAATTTGGGGTAAAAAACCAATAGAGGATAATTGAAGGCCCAAAAAAGAAAAAAGCACCCAAAGTGCAAAACTATGGTTTTCGGGGGATATCCTGCCTTAGTCGTAGCAAAAGTAAGAATAACAGACCCCCATTTATACATAAAAAAACCCAGTTTAATTAAAAACAATAACAAAAAATTTCAAATACTGTCCCTGCTCCGGGTGTAACAAAAAAACGCGGTAAAGACGGAAATGACATGGCGTCATGTGGACCAGAAAGCATAAGTAATGGAAAGATAGGCGCCCCGGCAGAAAAATAAGCTGCCGAAATGGTAAGGGAGAAAAAGCCGGAAAAAACACCTATGTAAAGAAAAATGCCGACATATAAAAATAATATTAAATTTTTCGATCATTTAACGGGACCCCCCCGGAAAATGGGGGGGGAGGATTACACAATAATTGCGTTATAAAAAAAAATAGATTTAAAAAAAAGAGAAATGCATGGAACATGAAAAAAGAAAACAACTGACAAAAAGAAATCAGAAAGACACAAAACTCCCAAAAACAAACAAAAAACAAAACAGCGCAAAAAACAAACATAAAAACAGACCACCCCTGAAAAAAAAAAACAAAAAAACAACTACAAAAAACAAGTGAAACAAAAAAAACAAAACAAAAAAAATAAACAAACCTGAACAAACACAGACAAATATCGACAAATACACAAAACAAAAAAAAAAAAAAAAACAGACGCAAAACCACAACAAAATAGCACACAGAAGCCCAAACAAACAAAAAATATGCATAAATGAAGAACAAAAAAAGAGGGAAAAACATACAAGCACAAATGGCTTTAAATAATGAAACATAACCTCTCTTTTTAAAGGTTAAAACCCGTGCGGGACCACAGTATTCAAAGAGACGATCCAAAAAGCTTCTCTGTCTCTCAATCTTTTTTTCTAAATTTCCTCCTCTCTTTCTTTTTGTGACCCTTTTTAATACCAAAAACTTTTAATGCACTGGTGTCCCACCATGGCATTCCAAGAAATGTTTTGCTACGTTGGACTTAATGCGTTCTGTAGTGTTGGAAACATCCCTCAGATGTTCCAGAAACCTAACCTTCAGTTTTCTAATTGTGGAACCCACATACATCAAATTTTCCCCAGACCGCAACTAGCGACATAAATGACCTTCAGAGTTGCAATTTATGTATTGTTTGATGTTGTAATGCCTGTTTTGTTTCCCCAAACGAAAAACCCTTTTTCATTGGGAGTGCAAAAACCGCACATTTTGCATGGATGAGATCCCACCTAAAAAGCCCCAAAAGATGTAGCCAAGTGTTCTGATTTTCACAAGAACTAGATGAAAAAATGTCCCCAAGAGTCAAAGTTTTCCCTTTTTAACCATTTTAACCCTCCCTGGGGCCCCAAAAATTTGCCCCAAACCCTCATCCTCTTTAATAGTGGTGGGATTTTGAAAATGAGGTCCCAAATTTGGGGGGTAAAAGGGTTTGCTGTTTTTTTAAGTTAAGAAAGGGGGGAAGAATTTTTCCTGGTTTATTTTTTTTTTATTATTGATATTATGGGGTTTTGGGGAGAAAAAAAACCCTCTGTCTAGCCTTTTTGGCTACAATATTAAGCGCTTTTGGGGGGGCCCCAAACCCTTGGGATATCCTCAACTTTTGAGGCGTGTGATATTGTGTGGTTCTTTCAAATTTCGCTCTTTAAAACCCAATTACGTTTGCAGGGTTTTTTTTTCCCAAAAAGGGGTTTGGCACGATGGGTATGTTTTTGGAGGGTTTGACTCTTAAAATGCAAGAAAAGTATTGCCCGCTGTGTTTTTTTTCTGAATGTATGTAAAAATTTTACTTTAAACAAAAATCCCTCCCACCCTTTTGGTCCAAGAAATTGATAGTGGATAATTCAATATGAAAATAAAGGAAAAGTTTTAAACAAATTACAAATGAAAATACTCAAAAAAGTCGGGGCACGGCGGCACATGGGTGCCACCCCCCTAGGAGAATTCATCTTGTATCTGCCGTCCAGACAATGCTGTCCCAAAGGGGTTTTCCCAGAAAAAATAAACTTTGTCTCCCACCAAACTATAGATTCGAAAAATGATGGAGAATATTGGCTCCCTTTGGGAAAGACCCCTAAGTTGCAAAAACAGGTTTTCAAAAGAGAAAAAAATTTTGGGTTAGAAGAAATTAGAATGGGTCAAAATGTATTGAAAAAAAACCTTTGAATTTTTGAAAAAATTTGGGTTTTTAAAATGATTTTCCCAAAATTTGTAAAAAAAAGTTTCCTGATGGGGAATGAAGTTTTAAAAATGATATAACATCACAAACTGCCCAAGACCAGCCCCCCTCCCAAAACCTCCCCTCCAAATTTGACTATGACACCTTGGTGTCTTTCAAAAAAAGGAAAACTTTTAACCAGTGGTTGAAATAAAATCTAGCCACTGCGAAAGCGTTCTGAAAAGAGCAATTCCGTACAATGGGACGCAGGGTTGGGATGTTTTTGTTTGTGAACTTTGGGGAGTACATATAACGGGGATCATGGCCCTTTTTAACTAGAACCCCGATTCTCTTTGAGAATACCCCAAAGGCTTTTCCCCCTCAACACCAGAATAAGAGTTCCTAAATGTATTTTTTGGGGGGTTTTTGATGTCAATTTCCTATAATTCTTTATCATTAATAATTCCACATAGATTCTTTTAATCTGCTTTATTAAATAACACAGCCCCTCCCTTATCCGACATACTGATTTCAATATGGGGAACTACCCTTTAACCCCTTCATTGCCTTTTTAAGACTGGGGACAAATTGAAAATAATTTTATGTGTAATTACTTGGAGCCTTTTGAGGCCCTTCTTATAAGCTCGGAACTTTTTCCATCGATGGAGCCCCAAACTGTATGGGATAAAAGTTTTATTCTGGTTTTAAACTGTTTATCTTTGCATTGTCAGACTCAGTTCCCTAAACCCCAAATCCAATGGGTTCACTAAAATAATTGCTCCCTAAACCCTGACCATGAAAAGGTTTTGGGTTGGATACATGAAAGTCCCTAGGGGTGATGTTCAATAGAAAAAAAGGGCGACGGACTGTTAATCCTGATGAATTTTATTACTTTTTTAAGGGGTTTGAGAAAAAATAAAAGTCCTGTTAAAGGCAAAATTAAATCCCAAGGAAAAAACTGCAATTGATCCGGGGTCAAAGACATGTCCGATAAATTGAGAACTCAAGTGGAATCAGAGGGGTGGTGGATTCCCCGGTTTGCATCTTTTGTTTTGTTTTTGTGTTTTCTTCCTTCCCCCCCCCCCCGGGAGGATTCCCTAAAACCTTTGGTTTTTTTGAGGGTCTGTTTTTTTGTTCTTTTTGAAATGGGACATACTTTACGGGGTCCTTCCTGGGAAGTGCCGTGTTGCATTCCCGAGATCAGAGTCAATAGATCCAAAATGACTTTTTATTAGTTTTTCTTGAGGTTTTGCCCCAATACCAAATCTGCGTTTTTGTTTCAGAATTATCGGGGAGTCCCCGGATTAAAACCACCTACCCATTCTAACCTGATCTTGTTTATAGTCAAAGAAACTTATAAATTTTTTTTTGTTTGGTCCACAATACCCCCTTTTTGTTTGCAGACATTGTCCCGTATACTTCCGGTCCTTATGAAAATAGAGATTCCTGGTGATTTCAATTCTTTTTCCGTTTGTATTTCCCTTTATATTTATCTAACTTTTTTTCTTTATTTATGGTAATTAAATTCCCTCAACTGCAGTGAACATTAACAAGTTTTCATTCCAAGAAAATCAAAATTAGTGAATACACCCTGGGGGCATTTTTTATGCGCAACCACGTGGGATCATTTTTTTTTTAATATTTTTTTGTGTAGTGAGGTCCCACCAAGTTCTCATCTCTTGTGTCATGGCTTTTTCCATGCTTCTAAGCTTCTCATTAAAGTCTAGGTGCTTTTGGCTGGTGTCATGACTGTAATCAAAGGCTTTAAGCCCCTCTTGTCGATTGTTTATACCCTTTTCAGCAGGTCATCCCCCCAAATATTAAAAACATATATATTATGTATTTTTTTGCAACTTTTATCCCCTTTAAAAGGGTTTAAACAGAAAAAAAAATACGCTGGTAGAGCACGACTGAAAACTGGACAGTCCAAACAACAAAAAAGCAAAACAGTCAGCTCACCTATTGTTAAGGTAGGTATCACTTTAAAGGCGCAGTCCCCCTGCTCCAGTGCATAGTCCATAAATAAAGTCCCAAAAACGTGAAGGACGCGCAACAAAGTGATCCGAATAATTAAAATCCTATTTATTAGCAAATGGGCTAAAAAACCCCTAAGGATAATTGAAAAGCCCAAAAAAGAAAAAAAGCAACCAATGTGCAAAAAATAAAACCCTTTTCGGGGTATCCCGCCCTTGTCGTTTTGCAAATAAAATAACAAACCCATTTTTTACATAAATAAAAAACAGGTTAATTAAAAACAACAAAAATTGCAAATACCCGATCCAGTGCTTCCCGGCTTAACAGAAAACAGCGTGTAAAAAGGAAATGACATGGCGTCATGTGGACCAAATGACATAAGTAATGGAGAAAGTAGCGCGCAGCGCAGAAAAAAATAAAACGCCGAAATGGGAAAGGGGAGTAAAAAAATCCCCAAGACACCTATGGAAAGCAAAAGTCCGACATATAATTAAATATTAAATTTATGCATCAAAACGAACGGCAACACTCGGTGAACACTGGAGGAGGATACACAAATATTTGCAGATATAAAAACAATAGATGTAACATCATTGTTTTTATAACTGCAAGTATTGTGTAACCTCCTCCAGTGTCCCGAGTGTGCCGGTTTCGTTGATCGCATAAATTTAATATTAATATTATATGCGCACTTTTTGCTTTACAGAGGTGTCCTTCCGGACTTTTACTGCCTTTACATTTCGCAGTTTTATCTGTTCCTGCGCGTGCGCAGCTATCTTTCTCCTTACGTTATGTCAATTCTGTCCCACATGACGCCAGTCATTTCCGTCTTACACGCTTGTTTTCTGTGTTACACGCCGGGAGTACTGGATCAGTATTTGCAATTTTGTTGATTTTTTTTATAAAACAACTGTGGTTATTTATGATATAATTGTGATCTGTTATTCTACTTTGCTATGATCTAAGGGCAGGATATGCCGAAACGCGTTAGATTTTGCACATTGGTGGCTTTTTCTATTTTTGGCTCTTCAATTATGTCCTCCTCTATTGTTTTTTAGCCCATTTCTAATAAATAAGTGATTTTATATTATTCGATCTCTTTAGTGTGCGCTTTCCTTCTACGTTTTGGACAGTATTTATGGACTAATGCAGCTGCAGCAAGTGGGGGGGACGTGCCCTTTAAAGTGTACTACCTGCACAAAAATGAGCTGACTGTTTTTGCTTTTTTTTTTGTCTGGGGAATTGATATAAATTTTGCATTTTACCTATCACTATTTACGTATTCCAGTGAATATGGATAAATATGAAAATACTGCAAAAAAAGTGAAATTTTTGAATTTCAACCTCCACTTTGCTTTAATTTTCCTGTGAAATATCTAAAGGATTATCAAACTTCCTAAATAGTGGTCGTAAATACGTTAAGGGTCTAGTTTCTCAGATGGCATCACTTATGGGGTATCTAACATCAGGTCCCTAAAAAAATGTATATTGCAAATTTTTTCTGGAAAATGTGAGAAAAATTGCTACTAAATTTCTAAGCTCTCTCATGTCCGTAAAAAAAAAAAAGACATTTTAAAAAAAAATGATAGCCAAACCTATAGTGGACATATGGTAGATGCTAGTTATAAACTATTTTGTGGTGAAAAAATATCTGTCTTTCACGCAGAAATTTTGCACACTTTCAAAATCGCAAATTTTTTCCAAGTTTTCATGAAATTTTGATATTTCACAAACAAAACAAGGATTGTATTGATAAAAGAATTTCTACTAAATTAAAGCACAATGTGTCACTAGAAAACAATCTATCTCTGAATCACATGAAATAGGTAAAATGTGTCCAAAAAGTATCCTCACATAAATTGACACATGTCAGATTAAAAAAATAGGGCTGTGTTCAGGAAGGTCAAAACAGGCTGGGTCCTTAAAGGGGTTAAATTAGACCAGTCCTCTTGTTCTCTTTAATATCAATGTTCCTAAACATACAATACTATTTGTTTGCTGTGAACAACCATTGTATGTTGAATCATAAATCTATGGAAAACTTAATAGTCATTCCTAAGTCCCCAAAATGTCTCCATCTTGATGCAAATATAGATGAAAGAAAAGAATGCAGATAACAGATACAACAAATCGTTATATATAACAGTCAAAAGAGCTGCTGTAAGCTGAAATACTATCTTTGAGAACAGGAGCTTCTTTGGGTTATATACATTTACACAATTGGTACCAGAAAAAAGGAAAATTGGTCCTCACCTTGTGCCCCAAAGGAAGGCGCTCATCAGGAGCACATGTACAGAGGAATACATCTAGTTTCCCATGACAATACGAGAGTGCTACAAACCCCAAAATCACTAACTGCAAGCACTTCACTAATAGAGGGGGCTGGACATTGTACCTTGGAACCACCTCAACAGACAATGTTCTCAGGAACGAATCCATTGTAATGTTGTGAACAATATTGTACCCAGAAGCATTGTAAACTTTAAAGGGGTTGTATTGCAACTAAAGATCATGTCTCAGATAATGGGGGACAGTAAAATAAGCACTTTTTTAATTGGGTTGCATACCTTCAGTCACTTGGTTTAGAAGATATGAGCTTTTCCTCTATGCATCTCTGTGTCTATTTCGCTGCTGCTGGTCGGGACACCCCCTGTCGGATTCCCGCCCCCTAGACACACACCCTGCACTGTGATTGGCTGGTGACATTTCATTCAGTCCTGTTGGGATATGCACCCAGCAGGAATCGTCCCGGACAACCCCCCTGTGCTAGTGATTGGCCTTCCCTGCACACTTCCTGTGTTTACTCACCCTCTGAGCAGTTTAAAAATCGATAGTGAAATCAAGGGCTGCTACTGTATACTCATCTCCTTCTCCCACTTCTAGGGTGAATGATCTGGGAAATTAATGGCTGTTTAAGCTCACAGATTCCCCTCATAAAACTGTAACGGCCAGATAGTGGATCCTCTGGAACCGCCGCAGGCGATGGTGTAAGCCACGCCAGGGAGCGTGTCTAAGTATGTTCCGGTTGTTCACCAGATTCCAGCCGCAAAGCGGGATGGGACTTGCTGCCGGCGGGAGTCTACCAGGTTGCTAACCCTGACGCGACTTGTTTGCGGTGGCAGCCGAGTGTAGCGTTGTACAGATATCGTGAGGCGTATAAAGAAGTCGGGACAGGCGGCCACAGGTCCAGGGAAGGCGACAAAGGTTCAGAGTCCGTGAAACGTAGCCGAAGGTTCCAGGAACAACGCAGAGACAGGAAACAACAGATAGCGCTTTCTCTAGCACGGAGCACAAAGGATCAAGCAGGGAAGTGCCGTGGATGCCAGAAACTATATAGGTCAGAGCCTGGCAATTACCATAGTACCGCACGCTGGCCCATTAAAAAATTCACATGAACGAAACGCGCACTACCATCTAGGGGGCGCGCATGCGCCTTTCCTGGCCGGCAGCGGAGAGAGCAGGCCGGGAGCACGGTCAGGTAAGCGGATGGGGCGGGTGCGCCCATGGCCAGTAGCACGCCAGCGGAGCCAATCCGTCCCTGCTGGGTGCCCCGTAGAGAGGGACACGGGTGCACCCTGCGACCCCGTGGACCGGGACGCGTGCCACCAGTTTACAATAACAGAGTCTTAGGGCGCGTTCACGACGGCAGTTGGACCAAATACCTTTTCCGGTTTACCCGGCCGGTATTGTCCCCTGTTTTGCTGCCGTCCCCACGGCCCGCGGGGGGGGAGGGGAGGAGGCGTTTCTCCGCTATGAGCCCTACCCTCCCATACAGGTGTTTCATATTCCGTCCGGAACCATGCTTGGACTTTTGCGGCCGGACTGGGTGTGCGCGGAAAAAACGCCGACTGAAAACCCGTGCAAGTGGGGACTGCTGCACGGTCTTCGCATAGCAGCACCATTGTGCTCATTTCAGTCCGGTTTTTTCAGGCTGCTGTAAAAAACCTCAAACACGGCTGAAAAAAAACGTCCGAAAACCCGTGCCATTGTGGACAGCCCTTATACAGGCTCCTACCTGTTAACAGGGGGGGAGAGAAGGATTAGAAGGGCAGTGTGCATTGATCCATAATAACACAGTAAGACAGACACATTCTGGGTAACAGAGGAGAGGGGGGGGGCAGTGTACATTCCTCACAAGTGTTTCAACCTCTGCAGACAGAGGAGCAGCATGCAGGAGGCTATATAGCTGTTCTCTGCAGACACCCTTCTGCTTCTACTGCCTCACCCAGAATGCATGATGTCACAGGTCTTCAGTGAGAAGAGGACACGCCTGCCTGAGAGGAGAGACTCGCCCCTCGGATTTCTAATTCAATCTCAGAGAAATTATGCTGAACAGCAGGAACCAGTTCAAACTATACAACCCCTTTAATGGACCACTGTATATGTATTTGCTAATTCTGCCAACAGGATTAGGTGAATTGAGATTGGCCATTTGCATAAGAAGAAAATCTTAAGAGAGATAAGACAATGACATGGTATCATAATTATAAATAATAAACTATAACCAAATTTTAAGCTAAACCTAGCCTATACATTTTTTACATTATGCTTTTAAATAGCACATCATAAAACAATTCTTACACCTATGTCATTATCAGTGGAAAGAACAACAGCAGCTTTATGTTTTATTTTTGTCACGGCAGTAGGCTCCAGTAATTACATTTCCCAGGAGGCTCTTCATACCACATTGTACCGTTGGAGGTAGACAACAATTTATACATTTGTGTACATACCCATGTTTTTCATCCAGTCACACTCACTTAGATCACCTCTGCACTCTCCTCCCAACTATGTCAAGCAGCAGATGGATGTTGTGACCACTTGCAGTTTGCTCTTAGTGATGAAAACAATGAATTGTTATAAGGGGATTAAATACCTAGCACAGCATTCGTGCATTTGGTAAACCATTCAGGCTTTGCATTCATGGTTAACTGGCAGCAGCTCGGCCCCCTGGTACTGCATTAGCACTGTAATCTACTTCTAACCATCCATTATCCCCCCAGTTTGCATCCTGAAGCCCTGCTCTCATTTTGTATTGCTGTATCATTGCCGCAGAAGCAGCAGGATGTGTTGGTAAAGCTTGGCAGAACATGTGTTTGTTTCCCCCCTGCCTTCTTTTGCTTTAACACTACTTAAGCCTTCTGTTGCTGGTGGGATCTGCAATGCTTCCGTCTCAGCTCGCCTTCTGGAAACATGGACAATCTAAACTAACAAGCTGAATAAAAACATGGAAATATGGAACAACTTTACACAACTAAGTTTTCATATACATTAGTTATGGTGAATTACGATGGAAACTTTATTTAAGGAAATATGTGTGTCCCTTACTAAAACCAAAGTGTCACATAATACATTTCTATAACCTGTTGTTTGATATGTTATACAGTGCTGTACTGAGAATGAGCAACATAGATCAGGTACGGTACAGACATATGCTTCTATTTTATTCAAATTCCTCCGTGCATAAATCTTAACACTTCCAAAAGGTAAAGAATCACGTAGTAAATAAAGTAGTGCTATACTCAAGTCTCTTGTTGCCGTTCAACCAGTCCGAAAGCATCCATATACTGGAGATAGCAAACACCAGGCAGAATGTAGCGCCTGTGCAACGTTTCGGTGAATACTCTGCTGGAGAGGGCGGAGGGAGAAACCTCTCTCTGGGATGGTGTGGTTACTCTCGGTATAAGCAATTACAGTGGTTATTTTTTGTGAAGGTACTGAGAATGAGCTCACCACTGGATCTGTCCCAATAAGGGCATATCATCTAATCTCTACCATCTATGATATACTTCATTATATAACAAGCAACTTATGCATTTTTTGCACAAAACTAATGTACATATAAGAAACTCACACAAAGACATGGAAAACATATATGGTATATTCTGATGTTACCATGAACATATGCAGGCATGTCCTAAGAAGTCTAAAGACTAAGGGCGACATGTATGAAGATCGGCGCGTCGGAGCGCCCGTTTTCGCCAGTCGAACGTGAAAACTGCGCCTCATGTATGTTGGCGCCCGAGGTGCGCTCATACATGCGGTGTAAAGTCCACCGCGCCTCGCCAGTGTGTGAGGCGCAGAAGGAACTGCGCCAATATTAAACCTCTAGTTGTCAGTATCTCCTCATACCATGTAACTAGATAATATAGGGTCGGGTTGTAATATAGGGTCAGACTACGAGACGTCTGAATTTGACTCTAGTGAGAGGTAAGAAATGACAGTAGGACCACCCGGCTTGAGAATCCCGATGTAAGCCGGGGTGGCTTAATCATTTTTTGATCAAAACATGTGAACTAAGATTCACCACGTTTTTTCATGTATTGTAGATAGCATAAGATGCTTCTTGGATGTTTTCCATGTATGTATAGCCCTTTTACAGATGGTGTGCAACTGGTATTGGAGTGCTGTATCTACATATGCCGCAGCCCAGCCAGTGGCACCCAGGGTTCACATTGTGTTTTCTCAGAATGTTTTTTTTGTGCAGAACTATACTTTGTATTTGGCATATATTCTTATAAACTATATAAGGAGAATGGATGCCTCCATTTTTTGGTCTCTATGCACCCGCCCACATTCTACGGTTGTTATATCAGAGCAGTAGGTGTCAGGTTTTTTTTTTTTTATTTTTCTCTCTGGAATATGGAGGTCGGTTGACCCATGAGAAGGCTGAATTGACTCTAGTGAGAGGGTAAGAATACAGTAGGACCACCGTCCTTGAATCCCCGTTGTAAGCCGTGGTTTTTGGCTTAAGCATTTTTGATCACAAACGTGTGAACTAAGAATCCTCAAAGTTTTTTCATGTATTGTAGATAGCAAAGGTACTGAGAATGAGCTCACCACTGGATCTGTCCCAGTCATGGCTCATAATCTAATCACCACCATCTATGATATACTTTATTATATAACAAGCAACCTATGCACTTTTTGCACAAAACTAATGTACTTATAAGAAACTCACACAAAGACATGTAAAACATATATGTATATTCTGATGTTACCATGGACATATGCAGGCATGTCCTACGCGATAACTCTACTCTTACATACTACAGAGGCGACATGTATGAAGATCCAGCAGCGTCGAATCCCTTTTTCGCCCGAGTGGCTCAAACATGCGGTGAAAAAGTCCACCGCACCTCGCCAGTGTGTGAGGCGCAGAAGGGACTTAGGTGCAGAAGGGACTGCACCAATATTATACCTCTAGTTGTCAGTATCTCCTCATACCATGTAACTAGATAATATTTCTTCTATAATTCTAATACCTACTGAAATACACATTCTTGAAAAAGGCCTCTTGTTCTGTCCCACACCCCATCTTGTCACTTTCCAGCTAGAACAAAAACTCCATCGCTTCATCACTCACAAAACCTTAAATGCATCATATTCAACCATATTCCCCTCTGTTTACTTAAAACAAAGATGGGCGAATTGATTCTACGAAGTGGAATTCGTTTAGAATTTTCATGAAAACTTCGTTCGGAACGAAGTCCAGTTGGGGGACTTCGATGTGAAACGAAGTTTGATTTTGATTGATAAAAAGGCTGCGAGCACATGGCGCAACATGGGTCAAAGCACTCTGGAGGAAGAAGTGGCCATTGCCTGCATGACATGTGGCAGAGGTGAAGCCAATCAGGACCGCGGATCTGTGACGTCACCCGCACTAATATAAGTCCGGGCGCGACGCTGGGGAGCTCACACTCCTCTCACTGTACTGGATCAGGGAAGTGCTGCCGCGGCTGATAGCTCATACTTCGAAGAAATTTGATTTTTATACAGCGATTTCCTGTGGGTGTCCAGCTTGTCTCAGAGACTGTTCTCTTAATGTTCTATTTCTTAGATTTTTTTGGGTATTGATCTGAAATCCATGTTCTCCACTGCAGCTGCATAAACAATTCAATATCCAATGTGGGATCTAAGGCCAGTTCTGTTGTATTCATTTAAAGAAACAGCGTTTTTACAATACAAATACACTTCATTTTTGGCTGGCTCAATTCTATTGCGCAATTTACATCCAGGGGTTAATTAAAGCGTTTTTTTGCTGGTGTGCTGACCCCAAGAAACCATCTTTTCTACACCAAAATAATTATACATTTTTCCTGTAGCCTAATTCAAAAGCAAAGGTTAGATTACAACTTATCTCTTGTTGTGTGCGTACAATAAAAAAAAAACACGCATTGTAACAACTCTACAAATCTACTAGTTAATCGCTCAATTCATTGGCACAATTTACATCCAGGGTTAATTAGCGTTTGTTTTGCAGTGAGCTGAACAAAATAAACCGTCTTTTTCAACGCCAAAATATATACATTTTCCTTTAGCCTAATTTCATGTCCTAAGGTTAATTAAGCCTGTTGTGCATTTACATTAGTAAAACACACAGTGTTTTAAACTACACATACAATAAATTTTTCCTGGCCATTTGTGGAGTGCAATTTATATTCCAAGGTTACCCAAGCTTGTTACTGGTTCTTTGGGAGTCAAAAACAGGGTTATATTTATCATAAAACAGAATCATCATCAAACAGTTTCTAGTACATTTTAGAAACAAACATATTCATAGAGAGAGGTGTCAGGCTCAGCACCTGCGAGTGGCAGTGTCACAAACATTCCTGGAACAGCCCAGGTCGCTACACAGCAAGGGGACGTCACAGCAGGGGTCTCTCCGGTGATGCCACAACTGCCGCTGACATCTAGCTGCCGTGTGTTGCTTCAGCAACCAAGGGATCTTGATTGTTTGACTAGTCATCCTCATCCACCCAGGATGACATCTGACAACCACAGCCAAGATTTCGGTGGGAACCTCAAACACAACCCGTTAGTTGGCATGGCCCCGGGAGCGGGTCAGCGGCCCTCATCCTGTCCCTCAGCCTGACCCTGTGCCATCAGGTTCCCTCAGCCAAGATCTACTATGTGAGTCTGGGCTCAGCCGGCCACTAGTATAGCGAGGATGAAAACAATTTGAGGAGGCAGTCAGCAGCTACTTGGCAGCGAAGAATGGGGCGCAATATCCCCCTGCTTCTTGCAGTAGGCGGCAAATATAAGATTGGAGAGTGTCATGGGAGGATTCATGTTTGTGAGAGGTCTGCCTCGGCATACCGTGACCGGTGAATGATGAACAACACGTTACGATAAACACAAATAGATGATTCTAAGCCAACAATACGATGTAATACAACAATAAAGCCGACCGGTCACTTGGAGCCGGGTGAGGCAAGGGCTTCATCATCGTCAGGTAGAAGAGTGCGTAGCTTGCGCAGAGTCCAGCGAAGTGGAGTCCGTGTGGCTGTGAGTCATCAGATAGCACAGTGTGAGGTCGGGATGCCAAGCGGCCTACGCGGTAAAAAATAAAAAAACCAGCTTCGTAGGTCCAAGAAAGTAGCGGCACAGGGGCCTCCAGCGAGCAGCGGCGTCAGTAGTCACTCAGTGCGGAGCGTTGGCGGTAAATCCGATACTTCGGCGTGGGGTGTTGGCAGTTCTTTGCTAAGACACCGGAGGAGCCGACTATGGTAAATATGTAGAATTCAGGTGGGCAGAAAGTGAAGTGAGGGCCAGGTAGCTAACGTTGGCACCACGGCCTGCGTCAACACATGCAGCGTCACCATCCGTGGCCCTGGGAGAAACGTTGCTCAGATTGGTGGTCCATCCTTGCGCCGCAGCAAGAGCAGCAGCAGCAGCGCCCATGGGCAACTCATGCCATTGCAGCCAGTCAAGGCTTCACCCCTCTGCAGAAGGGGAGCTGTTTCTCCTTTGACATCATCTCCCCGGTCCCAGCTG
The DNA here is from genome assembly GCA_025379985.1 of Phyllomedusa bahiana. Taxonomy (NCBI): domain Eukaryota; kingdom Metazoa; phylum Chordata; class Amphibia; order Anura; family Hylidae; genus Phyllomedusa; species Phyllomedusa bahiana. The sequence goes on along the minus strand of JAODAL010045657.1, from coordinate 7,832 downwards.
CCCTGCACCACGCTACCATGGCCGCTAGCAAGTCCGTTCAGCGAGCATTGCAAAGACAACAGTAATGCGTCCAAACCATCCTAAGGTGCAGCATCTGACCGTGCTCCTGTCCAAGTTGTTGGTATTGCAGTCCTCCCTTTCCAAATGGTGGACGTCTGCCCCATTCAGAGAACTAATGGCTTGTGCCGAGCCAAGATGGAGAGTTCCAAACCGTAAATTCTTTCCAAAAAGGCAGTACCAGCACTTCATAAATATGTAAAAACATAAGTGGGTCAGATCCTTGAGCCTTATTGGTTTGTTCCAATGTGCACGGCAAAGCGCTACAGTCCCGGAGCTGTACTGCGGTCAGGGGCCAGTAACATGTCCTTTATGGCCCACTGGGTGAAATGTGCTATCCTGCCCAGAACAACCAACAACATGGATCAGGAGACCGCCGCTTTCTCCACCACGTTGTTCAAACTGCTGCACCTGCGCCAATGTCCGCCTCCTCCTTCCTCCACCTCCACCACCATCCAGCCTCCACAAGTACTGTTCCATCATACCACTGTGTAGGCACAGCGGTGTCACCGCATTTCTACACCTGGCTTGCCTCGTCGAACGAAGTCACACAGGGTGATGGAACTGCTTCCGCGTCATGCAGCAAGAAATCCGATGTGTGCTTTCTCCGCGCCAACTGCAAAATCGGAACTATGGTGACGTACAATGGGAAAGGAACAAGGTGACCCCCGCGCTGCAACCGAGGAGGGATGGTCCCATGCGCCTGCATGGCGCACGTGTTCAATCTGGTTTGGAAAAGGTTCCTGAAGTCTTCCACCGATCTTCAGAACATTCAGAAAATGGGCCAGGAAACTGTGCATGCACTTTATCCATTCGTACAAAGCCAGGACACCCTCCCTCGAGTTGCAAGGGCAGAATGGCCTCCCCCAACAACACCTGATATGCGATGTTTCCACCCGCTGGAATTCAGCCTGCACAATTGACCGACTGTATGAAACAGAGAAAGCCCATTAAACGATTTTTGATGATCCAGGCAGAGACAGAAGTACTACCCCCTGTGTAACTTTGATGTCAGCCAGTGGCAGGCTCATCGCGTGACACCTGCCGTTTGTTGAGGCCATTCTAGGATGCGAACGATATTTGTCAGTCGCCAGGACTAACGGATGAAATAACGTTCATTCAACTTCTTCATGCCTGGAACAGATCTGAAAAATCTGTCCTGGGCAGGACTGGAGACTGGCGACTACATCTCGAGGCCACATGATTCAGGGTTGGGGACTGAAATGGAGGAGGAGGAGGAGGACATTGGAAGCAAAGCATTGTCTGGGAAATGAGTGGATTTTCTACCAGGTGACAAGAGAGTGAGGAGCAGGTGCAGCTGGAGGAGGTGGATGGAAGATGAGAGAACGAGGGCAGATGACCCCCCAATCACCGTGGCATTATACAGTGGAAATGGGAGGCAGGGAGCCCCCTCCGGAGTCACTTGTGCAGATGGCCCGCAGGCATGCTTATTTGCCTGGCTAGTGACAGCCGAATAGTCAGCACCTGGCAGAGGGATGACTTCTGGCTGTCCACCCTATTGGACCCTCGCTACCGGTCCAAAATTGGGTGAGCCATTTTCCCACTATTGAGAGGGAAGACAAACTCAAATACTATAGGGAAATCCTCCGTAATCAGATGCGCCGCATCCCTTTGTGCGGCATCGTCCCTCCTCTGACCAGGTCTGAACGGGGGTTCCTCAAGCGCACACGTACTACTGCCGCGGCAGGCTGGGAAGGTTGGGGGGGTTAGGAGCAGTAACATCTCCATCAGTAGAATCCTAGTCCTGGAGTCACTGATGACACTTCCTTTCCACCCGCCTAGTGAGGAGGGCAAGTCGCCAGCAGCATCAGCAGGACCTGGAGCAGTCCCTGAACCAACAGCTTGTGGCCTACTTGGACAGCACTCTGCACCCGTCAGTAAGAAGCAATCCCCCTGGACACTGGGCAGCCCAAACTGGATGTGTGCCCGCAACTTGCCGAGTTTGCAGTGGAGAACTGTCCTGCCCGGTCCAGTAGTCGTGGCATCAAAGCGGGTGTTCATGCAGGCGGGGGGCCTCGTTACCCCAAGGAAACCCGCTTGTCCACATGTGAAATGTGGAACGACTGACCTTTGTCAAAGTTTATATCAGGCGTGGATTCTGGCCAGATTTCCACACACTAATGATCTTAGGCGTCAGTCCTGGGTTTCAAACTACCTGCCTCAGCCACCTATTCTGATGCCGCCACCCGCCTGAAGAGCCCACACATCTGCTGCCTGTTTTCATCCATCTGCCTACCACCAATCTTTACGCAGGGACTGGTAATTGCCACCCACCTCAACACTTTGTACATTGTGCCACTCAAGACTCTCATGCTGCGCTGCTGTGCTGTTGTCCTGACATCCACACTGTGTCATTGTGCACTCTCTGACCTCAATGCTGTTGCTCCTGCCGCCGTCACCCTCCAAATCTCTGTCATTGTTCCACACTGTGGCTTACTCCTTTTTTTCCCACCTCCAGAAATTGTCATTGTGTCCACTGTCCTGACCTCATGCTAGCTGCTGTGGCTGCCTGCCATGTCCCTCCACACTGTGTCATTGTGCCCCTGCCTGACGCTCAGCTGCTGCCCGCCGTGACCTCCGATCTCAGTCTTTGTGCCAATTCTGTCTGTGGGCTTCCTCCTGTTTGCCACCTCCATAATGTCATTGTGCCACTAAGCCTGACCTCATGCTGCTTGCCGCCATGCAACCTCCTTCTCAGTCATCTGTTGCCATTCTGTGGCTTCCTCCTGTTTTTTTTGCCACCTCCAGAATTGTCCATATGTGTCCACTGCCGTGCCCTCATGCTGCTTGCTCTTGCCGCCGTGACCTCACGCTCTCAGGTCATTGTGCCATTCTGTGTGGCTTCCTTCTGTTTTTGCCACCTCCAGAATTCATTGTGCCCTCTCTTAACCTCATGGCTGCTTGCTGTGACCTCCTGCCTGCCCTCCACACTGTTCATTGTGCCACACTGTGGCCTAATACTTGTTTGGCACCTCCATAATGTCATTGTGCCACTGCCTGACCTCATGCTGCTGCCATGCCGTGACCTCCGCTCTCAGACATTTGTGGCCAATCCTGTGGCTTCCTCCTGTTTTGCCACCTCCAGAAATGTCATTGTGCCACTGCTGACCTCATGCTGCTGCCGCCCGTTGACCTCCGCTCTTCAGTCATTGTGACCATTCTGTGGCTTCCTTCGTTTTGGCCCACCAGTCCAGAATGTCATTGTCACTGCCTGACCTCATGCTGCTGCCGCCGTGACCTCCGCTCATTCAGTCATTTGTGCATTCTGTGGCTTTCCTCCTGTTTTGGTCGCACCTCCAGAAATTGTCATTGTGCACTGCCTGACTTCATGCTGCTGCTGTGACATTCCTGCCGTGCCCCTCTCTGCTCTCAGTCATTGTGACCCACCAAACCCCCACAATATTCTGTGGCCTTCCATCCTGTTTTAGCCACCTCCAGAATGTCATTGTGCCACTTACTGACCTCATGATGTTTCCGCCGTGACCTCCGCTCTCAGTCCAATTGTGCCATTCTGTGGCGTCCTCCTGTTTTTGCCACCTCCTATAAATGTCATTGTGCCACTGGTGCCGTTGACCTCATGCTGCTGCCTCCCAGTGACCTCCGCTCTCATCTTTGTACAATTCTGTGGCTTCGTCCTGTTTTGCCACCTCCAGATGTCATTGTGCACTCCTACCCTCATCTGCTGCCGCCATGACCTCCGCATCTCAGTCATTGTCCATTCTTTGGCTTCCTCCGTTTTGCCACCTCCAAGAATGTCATTGTGCCACTGCCTGACCTCATGCTGCATGCGCCGTGACCTCCACTCTCAGTCATTGTGCCATCTGTGGCTTCTCCTGTTTTTGCCACCTCCCAGAATGTCATTGTGCCACTGCCTGACCTCATCTGCTGCCGCCGTGAGACCTCCGTTCTCCCCAGTCATTGTCCATTCTGTGCTTTCCTCCTTTTTGCCACCTCCACATTTAAATTGTTCCACTGCCTGACCTCATGCTGCCAGCCGCCGTACCTCCGCTCTCAGTCATTGTGCAATTCTTGTGTGGCTTCCTCCTGTTTTGGCCACCTCCAGAATGTCATTGTGCCACTGCCTGACCCTCATGCCTGCTGCCAGCCGTGGACCCTCCGCTCTCAGTCATTGGTGCCATTCTGTGCTTCCTCCTGTTTTTGCCACCTCCAGAATTCATTGTCCCCTGGCCTACCTCTCTGCTTTGCCGCCCGTGACCTCAGCTCTCAGTCATTGTGCCATTCTGGTGGCTTTTCCCCTCCTGTTTGCCACCTCCAGAATGTCCATTGTGCCAACTGCCTGACCTCATGCTGCTGCCGCCGTTACCTCCGCTCCAGTCATTGTTGCCATTCTTGGCTTCCATCCTCCTGTTTTTGCCACCGTCCAGAAATTCAATTGTGCCACTGCCTGACCTCATGCTGCTGCGCCGGACCTCCGCTCTCTGTCATTGTGCCATTGCTGTGGCTTCCTCCTGATTTTCCACTTACTGAATGTCATTGTGCCACAAGCCTTGACTCTCATGCTGCTGTGGCTGCCACCTAGACACCTCCACACTCCTGTCACTAATGTTGCCACCTGAGCGCTCAGCTTGTTTTTTTTTCAGCTTTCCGCTGGCATGATCTTTATGCAGGGCTACCATCCCGCTTGAAATTGTTTGGTCAGTTTTTGCCCTCATAAAGTGCCCAGGAATTTTATAGTGAAGCGATTCTAAGAGCGTCGGCAGTCATCTGCGTGTTCATACTAAAACACGAACATTGTTATGAAGACAAACCAAGCTCCCTCTGCATATTTAAGCATGGCATACACCGTTAACGTTTCTCAGCCAACCTGCAGGCTCTGTGCAACCTGAAATAGCTGCTTTTTAACACGATTTTCTTCCCGAAGTAATTGAACGAATTTATTTTTTCGGAAAATTTCGGCGAAGTGCCCGATCGAAGTTTGTTGATGAAATTCGCCCATCTCACTTATAAACCAAAATGTCACCACTCAACCCCTGACCCTTTTTGATTTCTAAACTTAACCTTAGAAATCCAAGTAAGTTTTACTTTCCCCTTGTACACATCACCGCTATCGACCACCAACATCTCCATCGCTGACAACAGGGACCCCCCCAAATCAAGAAACTAATCCAAGGAAAAACCAGAATTTCCATATAATTAATCTTTCTCCTACAGAAACAAAAACCCCTCCACAACTTAAGCAACACTCCCCAAACCATCAAACTTCCGATAAAGGCGAAGCGATCCGTTGTGATGACTGCTCCCTAAATACCAGAAATCTACCAAGCAACTTTTCTGACAGATGAAACTTATGACCCCAAACCAAAACCCCTATATTTAATATCTCCCAAAAAATTGATCATAATCCTTTAAGTTTTTTTTTACTATTCATGAACAATATCATGGATAAAAAAACATCTGAATATCTTTAGGTCCCCACATCCAATTACTCCTGTTTTTTATTTCTCACTCCAAGATACCTAATAACATGCACACCAGACCCTCCTGGACGTCCCATATTCACTTTACCGGACTCCATTTTTTCCCTCTAAGCTAATTTTTTAAAAAGATCCATTCTCCATTTCTCACTAAGACTTGTTCATATCTTCATGACACCCTTTCACTTTCTTGGAAAATATTCAGACAGCAAAAAATCGATTCCTCCACACTCTACCATAGCTACAATGGATTTAATAAGCCTCTACCTCCATTAAGACACCTTAATTTGCATAAGAACCTATCAAAACTCTTCTTTCATCCAGTCCCTTTGTAAATAGATTTTCTTGCATAGATCCTGTTAACAAAGTCCCTCATGACAATTACTTTCTGCTGGTGACACCTTTTCCTACATAAGAGAGGCATGACATTTATTACAAAGTATCCAACCTCAAATCGCAACTACTTAATGAATGGCCTTCTTTGTAGAATTTAGTCTACAAACATAACCATTTTCAAACACACGTCAACAGTGGTATATTGACAACATGCTCTTGTATCTGGCAAGGCAATAAGGACTCACTTCTGTCCTTTCTTCAATTACATCAACATTGCATAACCTTTGATTGACTTTCACCATCCCATCACATCTTAACTTCGGCCCACATCTACTTTCTTGACACCTGGATTCCACAAATCAGAAAACTGTTCTCATCTACTGACATTTACACTAAACCAACAGATCGTGAATTCTCTGTATACGTTACAGTAGCCTTCAACCATCACACATTAAAAGCACACTACCACATTCACAATCACCAGAGTGAACTGTATAGAGTCTGTCCCCTCTACCAGCACTACATGCTTCAGCAGATGTCTGCTAAGTTCTCAACACAAGGAATGTCCACAAAAATTGACTAAGCACTCTACTAATTTCACACACCTTATCATCCTTATGGGTCCTCAGCTTGCCTAAGGCTGAGCTTCATGTACACTTTTCTTCCACACCCTACATGTCCCAAGATTCAACAATTCAATGCCCGTTGGTCCCGCAGACTCAGTTAACTGAACATACAGGAATTCGGCAGTCTCCGATACAAAAGTGCCTCAAGAGATTCCTTAAATATACAGGCTTCATATACAGTATGACATTTGCCTTCACACAACCTTTCCATTCATACTTCTCTTTTCCATGCCAAGACAAGGCACCTTCCCTTGTCCCTCCAATGTATTTATTGTTCCAACATGATTAAGGGCGACATAGTACATAATTCCCCATAGCAACAGACTTTATCAACATTAAGGGTACTATTTGTGTGACACACATTTGTTTATCTTCATGCAAACTCTTTGCGACCTGCATACGTCGACGAAGACTACCCCAACATATAAAGACTCATATCCGCTAATAATCAAACCATCCATTTTTTTTTTTTTTTTTTTTTTTTTTTTTTTTTTTTTTTTTTTTTTTTTGTAAGAAGGAAAGGCTCCCCCTATCATATCACTTTATCAATCCAATCATCTTATTTTTCAATCAAGGTTTCAAAGTCTTGGAACCGGTCCCTCGCCCCAGATGTGGCGGTAAACATGTTGCCAATTCTCTTCCAAAGCAAAAAGAAGGTCGCTTGAATCTATTGACTTCACTGTCTCACTCCTGGTGGACTTAACTTTTTCCAGATATTGCATTTTAAGAATGTATTGAGCGTAGCTTTACTTGTTGTTATCATACCTCTTCTCCACCTAGTAGTCTGAATTTAGCTGCATTTTGTCTATATAATATATGTTATACCTAATTGTCTGAATGTACCATTAATGTACCTATTTTCATTCTGTTACAGACACGTTATTATCATCATCTTCTGTCGGGGGTGGTGCGTGGGTGAGATTATGGAACAACACATTTATAATTGTATACTTAATCTGCACTTTTGATTTGACCTTTTCCATGTACCCATCCTTCTTCCTCAGTCTTATACCTCCACTTAGCTAATCTGAGATATACTCATGTATCCTCACTTTGTTTCCTAAGCTATACTTATTATATTTTCCCCTCCTTTCTTCTCCTGTCATACATCTTATCATGCTTTTATTTTGGCATTTCCGCTCTTCCATACCCATTGCTTCTATTTTTTCCAGTAGTTGCCCCTTGTCCCCAGTAGTGTACCCTGCTGGATTAACCATATCCCCTATTTACTATATCCCCACTTCTTTTCTATTCTCCTTTTTCTCTTTCACTCTTTGTCTACCTTCTCTTTAGATCTTTGGCCCCTCCATATTCCTTTGCTGTTTCTCTCCCCTCCTCTTTTTGGTTATTACTGATT
>JAODAL010045656.1:0-31720 GCA_025379985.1 Phyllomedusa bahiana | reverse complement strand
ACCTTTTGCCTCCACCCCTTTGCCCAGATCCTTGCCGCTGCCTGACCTTACCTTGTCCCCGACTGTTTCCTTAGATTTTGACTCGCTACACCTCGGCTGCCTCCGCAAGCAAGTCACGTCAGGGGTAGCGACCTGGTATACTCCAGCCGCAGCAAGTACATCCCGCTTTGCAGCGGGCTCTGGCAAAAAGCGGGAAATACTTAGAGTCCGCTCCCTGGCGTGGCTATTGCCATCGCCCCCCTTACTGTGCTGCGATCTGTGGCGGCTCCAGTAACCTACTACTGTGTTCTTTGACGCTATTGTAGTATCTTAGCCCTCAGCTCGTTTCTTTCCAGCTGGCGCTGACGTTACCTTGTCAGACTGCGTTCCCACTTCAGTTTTTTGGTCAGTTTTGCCCCCGTAAGTGTCCAGGGAATTTTCGAGTGGCGGCAGTCATGTGCGTGTCATACTAAAACACCGCATTGTATGAAGACAAAACCAAGCTCCCTCTGCATATTTAAGCATGGCACAATGTTCTACAGCACTCTACAGGCTCTCTGCAGCAAGGAAATAGCTGTTTTTAACGCGATTCGTTGAGAATTTATTCGAGCCGAAACTAATTTTGTCGGAAAATTCAGCGAACTCGGCGAATAGAATTTTTGAGAAATTCGCCCATCTCTAATTGGTACCATCCTGGTTTTCATTTGACTTTTTGTTCATTTTTTATTGCATTTTTTGCACAGCAGAATTAACAAAAATGTCATCGCTGCAATGTTTTTATTTATTATCGTCGAAGAGTTCATTGAGGGGGTTAAAGAAAAGTGTTATAGCAAAGGTTGATATGCACACAGTGATACCAAATATGTGTAATGGGACAAGGGTTGTATTTTTTTTTCTTTATTTTTCACTTTAAATGCTTGAACATTTCACTGCCATTTTAATGTATAACAGACAGCTCTCGCTGCAGATTGCACCTGCTCAGCTGTTACACACAGAGGCAGTATATACACAAATTTAGCACACAGGTGAACATTATTTATGTGTATGTACTGTCTCTGTGTGTAACATATACATACACACTACACCTGTGTGAATATATATATATATATATATATATATATATATATATATATGTTTGTGCACAGATAAAAAAAGACAGGTGTATTTTACACACAGGGACAGTCTCTACTCAAATGTAACACGGAGGAGTATTATAGATATATATACTGTCCCTGTATGTATATACTAACATACTGTACCTCTGACACAGGTACAGGATATCAGTAATACACATTTGAAGTGGGGGTATAGCACTAGTTCCTCCACCCCCTCTGTCTCAGGGCATAACTCATGCAGGTTTACCTGTGTCCTGGGTGCTCTTGGGCTGTTCAGGCAGCACTGGAGAACTTGATGAAACCAGAAGCTCTTTCAAAGCGACGTTTCAGCTCTCTCACAGAGCCTTTGTCAAGCTCTGTGAGAGAGCTGAAATGTCGCTTTGTGGCATGGAGGAATAAACTGCTCTTTTGCTTGTAAATCTTTGAGGAGTGCCGTGGATTTTTCACTACTTTATCCATTGGAGCCCTTATATCAAAGCTGTCGTCGCTGGCACCCGTCTTTATTTTTTTCTTCTGTTATTGGATGTGCTGCTTTTTTCCTTGTTTATAGATATATATTGTAGCGAATGGCACCGTGCTCCGGCCCGCGGGCCACAGGCGCACCCATGCACCCTCTCCGAGGTGCCTGCCCAGGACGGGTAGCACTGCTGGCCGCGGGACGAGCTGCGGGCCCACTCACTCTAACTACTTTATAGACCACGTTCCTGCTCCGTCTGCGTCCTCTGCCGCTCGTTCTTGTAAATTAAAAGGGCCAGCGCGCCCGTAATTGGCTAATTGCCGGGCGCTGCCCCTATATATTGGTTCGGTCCGCGGGACTTCCTTGCTGGATCTATGTTGCCCCGTGCCTTAGAGAAAGCGTTCCTAAATGTCTTGCCTTGCCGGGTACCCGACCTCTTGCTACATTTTCCAAACTCCGAACCTTTGCTGCCTGCCCCCCTGACCTTCTTGCCTGTCCACGACTACGGTTCTCGTCTGACGATTCTGTACCTCGCTGCACCTCGGCCACCACGACAAGCCCGCCGCGTCTGGGGTATTGACCTGGTAGACTCCCGCTGCAGAAAGTCCATCCCGCTTTGCGGCGGGCTCTGGTGAAAACCGGGACCTACTTAAACTCCGCTCCCTGGCGCGGTTGTTGCCACCGCTTGCGGTGGTCCAGTGGATCCACTAACCCGACCGTTACAGTTAGATCCAGCCATGGATCCCGCCAAGGTGCCCCTGCCAAGTCTTGCGGATCTTACGACCATTGTTGCACAGCAGTCGCAGCAGATCGCACAACAGGCACAGCAATGGGGCCAGCTGTCCGCCATGACGCGACAACAGCAGCAGCAACCGTCTTCTTCGCCAGTGGTTCCATCTCCTCCTGCTGTCCCACTGGCAACCGTGGGCCCGAAGCTTCATCTACCATTACCCACCAATTTTGATGGGGATCCGAAGCTTTGCAGAGCTTTCATTACCCAGTGCTCCATGCACGTGGAGCTTATGGCCGACCAGTTCCCCACGGAGAGGTCAAAGGTCGCATTTGTGGTGAGCCTGCTATCCGGAAAGGCCCTGGCTTGGGCGACACCCCTTTGGGACCGGAACGACCCTGTGACAGCGGAACTACAGGCCTTCCTCACCGAATTCCGCAGCGTTTTCGAGGAGCCAGCGCGTGCGTCTTCTGCCAAGACGGCGCTCCTGAATCTTCGCAGGGGGACTCTTCCATAGGTGACTATGTGGTCCAGTTCCGCACCCTTGCTTCTGAGCTATCCTGGAATGCGCCACATTCAAGAAGGGTCTGTCTTGTAAAGTTAAGGACGCACTTGCAGCTAGAGAACTCCCATCTTCTCTGGGCGAAGTTATCCACCTGGCCTCCCGCATAGATGTGCGTTTCACGGAGAGACAGGAGGAGCTCCGCCAGGAACAGGACGGCGCGACCTCGCCGACTACCTCGTCTGGCTCCTGTGTTCCAGAGGTCTCCGGTGCCGCACCTACAGGTCTCTACTGAGGAACCCATGCAGGTAGATCGGGCCCACTTGTTGGATCAAGAGCTGTCCCGACGTCGGGCGGAGAATCTTTGCCTCTACTCCGGCAGTCCGGACCATCTCCGCAGAAGCTGTCCGCTGTGTCCCCAGCGTTCAGGAAATGCTCGCACCTAGGAGCCGTAGGAGAGGCGTCTCTAGGTGCTAACCCTCCCTCTCCATGATTGATGTTGCCAGTGGCAGTAACTATGGATGCTGGTCTATCGTTCCGGGTCTCTGCCTTCCTGGACTCTGGCTCAGCTGGGAACTTTATTCATGCCTCATTGGTATCCCGTTACCGCTTGCCAGTATTCGTCTGGAGAAGCGACTCCATTCAGTACGTAACAAAGCCAGTGTCCCTCCGGGTAGGGGTCTTACACAAGGAGAAGATCACTTTTCACGTCTTGCCTCGTGCTTCCTCAGCGATCCTGTTGGGGCTACCCTGGCTGCAACATCACGCCCCTATGCTGGATTGGAAGACGGGCGAGGTCTTGCGTTGGGGAACGGAGTGCCAGGATCTCTGTTTGGTGGCACCACGCCCGGTGCTCACCTCTTCTCCACAGCTGCCGTTCAAGCCTCTGCCAGGCCTGCCTGGATTTTGGGGGCGTATTCTCGGAGAGACAGGCTGAGACGCTGCCGCCCCATCGACCATATGACTGCCCAATCGACCTCCTCCCCGGAACCAGCCCCCCTCGGGGAAGGGTCTACCCGCTGTCCGTGCCTTAACACAACCAGTCGGCCTATATTCAAAAATTTCTGAAAGGCTTTATTCGCAAATCCTCCCCTCCGCCGGGGGGGGGTTCTTCTCGACAGAAAAAAATTCTCATTTCGCCGTGTATTGTTTTACAGGGACAAAACAAAATCAGGGTGAAGAATCACTACCCCCCTACCGCGACTCTGAGCCCTTTCGACCGACTCCGGGGACCCAAGGGGTTTTTTCCCAATTTGGGGGCCAAAGGGGGGGCCCACGTTATCAGAATTCGAGAGGGGGACGGGGGAAGAGGGCTTCAATACTCGGGGGCATTTTCAAAATCTTGATGCCCTTTGGGGCTATGAAATCCCCATGGAATTCAGGAATTCGAAGATGTCTTCGGGATTCTTTACGTCGCTCATAGTAATCTAGACGATACCCTGATTTTTTCTCCAGACAGAGAACTTTCACCGGGTACAGAACCCAGGTTCTTATTGGAAAACCCGATTTTTGCCAAGCTGGAGAATCGTGGGTTCCACTTGGCCGCCTTCCTTCCTGGGGGACTTTTTCCCCGATGGGGTTAAGTGGCCCCCAAAAAAACCTTGCGATCCAGCAGTGCCCCACTCCTGGCGGCCCTTTCCGGGCGAACAGCCCCCCGGGGGTTTCGCCAACTACCCGGGCAATTCTTTCCCCCATTTTTTTACACTGGGGCTCCCATTGTGGCTCAAAATGGGAAGAAGGCAAGTCAAATGTGGCCCCCGGCAGCGGAAAGTTTTCTTTAAAACAAAAAGACAGCTTTTTTCCTCAGCACCTATCCAAAAGGGAAAACCCTTTCCAGGGGTGGATCCTCTTCTGTAGGTGGGGGCACCCTTACCGAAGGCCCAAAGGGGCAAGACTTTGTGGGGTTTTTTCCCAAACCTTCTCACCGGGGGAACGAAATTTTCCCCTTTTGGAGATCGGGAACGTTTGGCCTTTAAAATTTGCTTGGGAGACTGGCGACTTTTTCTGGAGGGAGCTGACCCCCATTTGAGTTTCACAGACCACAAAAAATTTCCAGTACCACCAGACGGCCCACTTTTTAAACCCCCGCCGGGCCCCAGGGGGTCACTCTTTTTCCTCGTTTCACTAAAAGCCCCCTTTCCCCCGCAGAGAAGAACCCCAAAGGGGGATGCCCTTCCCGTGCCGCGACATTAACTGAGAAAAACCCAATCCCAGCACACATTCCCCCTGACAGCTGGGACGTAGCTCTTGTGATCTTCGTAGTGTCCCCCCGGGCAAAACCTTGTACTCCGCGCTGAGGAAAAAATTTTCTAGATTGGGGGCTATTCTTTTCGGGCCCGCCCCCCCGGGTACAGAAGTCCCCCCCCTTTCTCACGGCGCTATGGGGCCCAAGCTGCCCCAAAAACGTCAAGGATTTTGTTTTTCCCCTGTCCCAGGTGCCCCCGGAAAACAAGGTCCCATCCATACCCCCGGGGCCCTTCCTTTTCCCCGTTCCGAGTCCCCATGGACACACATTGGCATGGACTTCATCACGGACCTTCCTTCCTCCTCTGGGAATTCTGTCATCTAGGTTGTCACGGCCCGATTCTCGAAGATGTCACACTTTGTGCCTCTTCCTGGTCTTCCTTCTGCTCCTCAATTGGTGGGTCACTTCTTCCGTCACATTTTTCGCCTGCATGGGTTACCCTTGCACATCGTGTCTGATCGGGCCGTTCAATTTGTCTCCAGATTTTGGCATGCCCTGTGTTCTGGCTTACAAGTCAAGCTGGACTTCTCTTCCGCCTATCATCTCCAGACAAATGGACAAGTCGAGAGAGTAGATCAGATCTTGGGGGAATATCCATTTCGTATCTGGTTGCCAGGACAATTCTGCCGAGCTGCTTCCTTGGGCTGAGTTCTCCTACAACCATCGGGACTCTGACTCTACGAGTGTTTCTCCATTCTTTGTCGTCTACGGTCGTCACCCACGCCCTCCTTTCCCCTTAGCTACGGCTTCCAAGGTTCCTGCTGTGGATAACCAAGTTTGGGATATCAAGGCCATTTGGCAGGAGACTCGACATGCCCTGCTCCGGGCTTCGGGCCGCATAAAGAACCAGGCCGACAAGAGGATGAGATCTCCGCCAACGTTCCGCCCAGGGGACAAGGTTTGGCTTTCTTCTAGATACGTATGCCTCAAGATCCCCACCTATAAGTTTGGTCCACGGTTTCTGGGACCTTTCAGAGTACTTCGGCAGCTGAATCCGGTGTCCTACAAGCTCTGCCTATCCCCCTCTCTCCGGATTCCTAATGCTTTCCATTTCTCCCTCCTAAAGCCCCTGGTCTTGAGCCGGTTCTCTCAGAGGAGTGAGTCACCATCTCCGGTAGTAGAGTCTTCTGATGTTTTTCAAGTAAAGGACATCTTGGCCATGAAGACCATCAGGGGTAAGCGGTTCTTCCTTGTTGATTGGAAGGGCTTCGGTCCCTAGGAGAGGTCCTGGGAACTGGAGTCTAATATTTTGAACCAGGATTTTTTTCGCAGGTTCCTTCGGCCTAAGAAGAGGGAGAGACCTAAGGGGGGGTACTGTAGCTAGTGGCGCCGCGCTCCGGCCCGCGGGCCACAGGCGCACCTGTGCGCCCTCTTCGGGGTGACTGTCCGGGACGGGTAGCGCTGCTGGCCGCGGGACGAGCTGCGGGAGCACTCACTCTAACTACTTAGCGGACCACGTTCCTGCTCCGTCTGCGTCCTCTGCCGGCCGAGTTCTTGTAAATTTAAAGGGCCGGCGCGCCGGTAATTGGCTAATTGCCGGGCGCTGCCCCTATATATTGGTTCGGTCCATGGGACTTCCTTTCTGGATCTATGTTGCCCCGTGCCTTAGAAAAAGCGTTCCTAAGTGTCTTCTTGATTTGCCGTGTATCCGACCTCTTGCTACTTTTTTCCTGACTCCGGACCTTTGCTGCCTGCCATGACCTTCTTGCCTGTCCACAACTACGGTTCTCATCTGATGATTCTGTACCTCGCTGCACCTCGGCCGCCACCACAACCCCGGCGCATCAGGGGTAGCAACCTGGTAGACTCCCGCCGCAGCAAGTCCATCCCACTTTGCGGCGGGCTCTGGTGAAAACCGGGACCTACTTAGACTCCGCTCCCTGGCGCGGTTGTTGCCACCGCTTGCGGTGGTCTAGTGGATCCACTAACCCGGACGTTTTAAAATAATATATATATATATAATTATATATATATATATATATATATATATAGCCCTATAGCTACGTAAACCCTGCCTTCCTACCTATATGGCCCCTGTACCCTGATTACCTATCTTTATGGGGCCCTATAGCTAACTAAAACCTGCCTGACTGCCTATATGGGGTCCTACAGCTACCTAAACCTTCCCTATTTGGGGCCCCCTATAGCCTGCCTAAATCCTGCCTGCCTAAATGGACCCCATATAGCCTGGCGGGCAGGGAGTGAGGTGCTGGAAAAGTGAGGATTCTAAGATATTTGTGTCTAAATCAGCAGGGACGAGTGGTGGCCGGGAGAAGTCATCAAGGCAGTATGGACCAGATGCTGAACAAAAGGGAAAGAGAACAACTTGTCAGAAAAACGTCACCCGTGAGTCACAAGATGTAACTACACTTTAATCACTTATATGTCTCCAGAACCTGTGTACACTGGTGTCTACCACTATATGGTCACTGTAGGGTGGTAATATACAGTCTGCAGAGCCTGCGTACACTGGTGTCTTCCACTAAATGATCACTGTATGGTGGTAATATACAGTCTGTAGGGCTCCTGTGCACACTGATACCTACCACTATATGGTCACTGTATGGTGGTACTATTGTTCTTTGTATACTGATCAGTAATTGTGCAGGGGTATTATTCAGTCACTATGTGGTGATAATTAATGGTCGTGTTCTGGTGTATAACCAGGTCCTTATGTAGTAGCCTTATTAGTAATGTTGTCTTGGTATAGTGGATTTGTTTGGTAGCAGTATGATGGGGATATGTACGGTGAGGTATATGCCCTTTGTATTATCTAGTAACTGTAGTTGTTTTAAAATTTTTGTGGTCGGGGAGCGGCGAAGGGGGGGGGGAAAGAGGGCCCCATCCAAAAGTTTTCTATGGGGCCCAGGCTTCTCTCGTTATAAGGCTTGGTTTAGCATTACAAACAAGATGAGAATGTCCAGCCATCATACTGCTCCGGAAGGAGATGGGTTCTGTGTCTCAGAGATAAATGTACTTTGATCTAACATGCATATCAACCCAAGAACAAAAGCAAAAGACCTTGTGAAGATGCTGGCGGAAGCTGGTAAGATCGTGTCATTATCCACAGCAAAAGGAGTACTGTATCAACATGGGCTGAAAGGCCACTCTGCCAGGAATAAGCCATTACTCCAAAAAAAAATATATAAATGCCAGATTAATGTTTGCAAATGCTCACAGGAACAAAGAGCTACATTTCTGGAGACGTGTCCTGTGGTCTGACAAAATTGTTTGGCCATAATGACCATCTTGTCATGGAGATATGACCTAAACTGGAGTATGGGTATTTACTGGGTAGTATTTGTAGAGTAACCTATCTTTGGCATACTAGTGGATTATGTAAGTGAATCTAGCATCTGTAAAGTGATTCCACACTCGTAAGCATGCCATAATATATCATCATGTATAGGACTACGTGAGTGTTAATAAGGAATTAACTATTTGGCGCATAAACTATGTACAATATTAATAGGTTATTTGCATATACCATTTTCAACTAACTTAGGCACCTTTTTTGATATGATGTTCTTGATGAAATATTAAGAATATTATGTTGCTTTAATCCCCTGATAAACCCTATGATAACTAAAGTGGGAAATGTGTTGGGTATCACTATATTTACTATTTTGCAATAGGCAAACTTAAACTCTATAAGTTCTCGATCTATTACACACTAAAACGTAACTTTTATTATATCTAACTCTTAACCTCTATACACACTATTTAAAAACCTGATCTCTATCTTCATCATTTAACCCTTTATGCTTCTGAAAGAGGGAATAACTCCCTTTCTATCATCAAGTCTGGTGGAACCCCACCTATTAACAGGAGAGCCTTATATCTATAGCAAAGTACTAGCTTCAGTAAGGGATCCCAAGCCAACTACTTGGGCAGTCGTCCCTAATCTCATAGACACAGAACAAATAAGGCCCCCTTGTGACACCGTCTGCAGCAGGTGACACTTGTAGACAGAGGTGAGAGATCACAATTTAAAACGTCATGCCTGACCTCGCCGACATGTTTCGCCAGCTAACCTGGCTTTATCAAGGCTTAGAGGTCCGATAGAGTTTAAGTTTGCCTATGGCAAAATAGTAAATATAGTGATCAAAAGTCACTCTTTGTTCTCTTGCGAGATTCCCAATTTTTTGGAGATTATGGGGTATGTATTGGGACGCAGCGGCTGTTCCTCCTGGTCCTGTACGTGCTGCTGCGACTCCAGCTGTGCAGCGTTGCTTATTTGCCCGTGATCCCACGCGTCTTCGTCCTCTCTGGTGTCCCTGGCATCCTGTGCGTGCATGTGTGCCCTCTAGGGGCGGGCACATGGCACAGCACTGTATTTAAAGGGACAGTGTCCCAATTTCCTTTTTTGTGACCTGTGACCCCTGGCTACTTAAGAACTTCCTGCCCTTGTTCCTGGGTCAGTTTGTTAGTGTCCTTCCTTTGAGCTAGACCTCTGTTTGCTGTGCTCCTGCTGTGTTAACCCTCGAGTTTCCAGTGTTCCGGTGAACTTTTGTATTAACCCTGCGCTGTCCAGCGCACACTTCCCTGCTGTTTGTTGTACTAATCATCTATTGCCTCTGCTACCAGTCCACAGCTATATGCTGCTGTGCCCTGTGACCGCCACCCGGTGTCCCTGTCCCACATGTCAGCTACCACCGGGAGTATCACCATCCATGCTCGCAAGGGCCCAGAGGACCTGCCATTTACCAACGATCGACGGGTCAGTGCCTACTGACACCGGCAGAACGTTACAGTACGAACTGACCATACTATGGATCCCTCCGGAGTGACCCTACTTGACCTTGTAGCCATAATCAATCGTTATGACCTTCATCTGGAGCAACTTTTTCAGAAGTTACAGATGATTACCACCCATCTCGACAAAGTTGCGTCTGCTCTGGCACCTATGTCTGTTCCGCTACCTGCTGTGGCTCCGCCTCCTGTTGCCATGACCAGTCCCTGCCTGCACCTGCCACTGCCTGCTGTAACGGCTTGCTCTCGTCGGGACGCCCTCCTGGGCCGTCCTGGGGTAGTTTAGCTCAGCGGGTCGTCGCTTTGGTAAGCGGAGTGGCACAAACTTCACTCAAACTCCAAGGAAGCAGTGTTAAACTGGCCTCAGCCAGTTTTATTGAGGCACATACAAACAATGTACAGAAAACACAACAAAAACCTCAGGCCGTCTACCTCCCCTGCCCAGGCTGTGTGACCTTGTCATGGATCACAAGCATATTTGTCCCATTAGTAACATTTTCAATAGGCACCATTGCATGTAAGGAACCGAGTCCATCAGACTCTGCAAGTCCACTGCTCTCAGGACTCTTCTGGCTTGTCAGTATATTTGGGCCTCCATCTAGTCCAGGCAAGTCCTCATTTAGATCATGCACATGACCTACAGTCCCAACACAGGTGTCAGACACAACAGGAACAGTCTTACCCGGTTCTTGGCGTATTACGGACACCTCCAGCTGACTGTCCATGTAAAGCAGGGGTGGGGCTCCACCCACCTGAGTCTCCACGGCTTGCGCCTGCAACCTTTCTGGCCTCCTCCTGCGAGGGCAGTCAGGAGCACATCTCTCCACTCTGTGGCACCTCCAACATGGCTCCCTCTGCTGGACAGGGGAAGCAGGCTCCTGCTGATAAACGTGGTTGCCCGTGGCAACAGCAGCACGCAGGTCCCTCTGCAACACCATCTCTCCAAAGGTGGACACCTTCTTTGATGGACAATATGGCCCCCTAGCCAAGGGACATCCCTTCATGCACATGTCCACCTGTAGGCATCCGTCATACCACTCAGGCTTGTTATCAACGGCAGCCGTCTTTTCCTGCTTGGACTCTGCACCTCCAGCCTGCAAGGCTGCTTGTATTGTGGCGAGTCCACCTTTCTCAGACTGTGGAATAGGGTTCATAATGGCTTTTAACACCTCATGGTCTGCCTTCAACTTTGCTTGGAGCTTTTCATTTTCCTTTCTCAGGGTAGCAATCAGCTGCTCACTCCTTCATAGAATGCCTCAGCTGGGCAAGGAGTTCCTCCATGGCCAAATAAAACAATTTCAGGTAGCAATACAGTCTTTTAAACAGCACAGACTGTATACCTGGGTTTGTCCTCCTCTCTCCACTGAGCATACAGTCTCTCACCCCACAGAACTCAGCCTGTTTGCGGGTGTGTCTCTTTTTAGAAAAACCCTTGCTCACACAGGTAACATTCAGCAGTCCTATGTAAATTCAATATCTTCCTGCACAATTTAGTGCACTGCACCAATTTTGCCTGTTAGTGCCAATAATGCCCATCGCATTCCTCAACCAATTGTAACGACTTGCTCTCATCGGGACACCCTCCTGGGCCGTCCTGGGGTAGTTTAGCTCGGCGGGTCGTTGCTTTGGTAAGCGAAGTGGCACAAACTTCACTCCAAGGAAGCAGTGTTAAACTGGCCTCAGACAGTTTAATTGAGGCACATACAAACAATGTACAGAAAACACAACAAAAACCTCAGGCTGTCTAGCCACTAACTGAACATATACAGACAGAGTGTCCCTCTCTAACGTGTGAGCTGGACCTAATGTTCAAACCCACAATAAACTCTTTCAACTTCTCCCAGTCTCCCACTGGGTCCCGGCTTCTTTCAAGCCTCTGGGGGCCAGAGCCTCTCTCCAGCTACTTTGCTACTCACCACTGCAGGTAGCAGAACATGCCCCCCCCCCAATCATCTGGAGTAGGGGCCTTTACTAGGTCTCCAGAGATGCACCCAATACCTGGGCTGGAACACGGAGACCTGGAACGTGGGAACAACCACCCACCCATCTTCAGTTGTTCCGGGAAGGCCAGCCCCTAATGGCTGGACATTATCCATGCTGTGAATAAGGGTCAGCACCCTAATGTTGCTGACTGACAATACCTGGCTTCCCCCACTGAGACCAGGTTCTCGGTGGCATGTACGCCACTTAGTGACAGAATCCTGCGACTGCCTATGGTCGCTCTGCCACACTGCCCATTATTTCGGAGACCCCGTAAGTCGCGGCTCCTTTACACTTTTGCTTTTTTTTTTTTTTTTTTTTTTTTTTTTTTTTTTTTTTTTTTTTTCCTTTTTTGATTTTTCATGTTTTTTTTTTTTTTTCTTCCTGAGCCCTTCCCTCTTTTCCGTTTAATCCCGGCACTTTTTGTCCCTTTTCCTTTTTTTTTTTCTTTCTTTTTTTCTTTTTTCCCTCTTTGGGGTTTTTTTCTTTTTTTTTTTTTTTCTGCTTTCTTTTCCTTTTTTCTTCCATAACTTAGCCCATCCTTGGGGGAAATCCTGTTGACAAAGGGACATCCAAGAGGTTCGGTTCACCTCTCTCCCCTGGAAAAAATTTTGAACCCTGGGCGCAAATATCTCCGGCGGCATCTCCCTTTTTTAAAAAACGGGGCTTTTAAGGCCAATTCCATGGTTGGGCCAGTATGCCATTAGTTCGTCCCTGGCTTCTTGAAACTTTGGCTTAACAATAAAAGGGCCCCTTGTTGGAAGGCTTCTGGGGGGGCCTCTTTGGGCTTGTCCAAGGATGTTTGGACTTGGCTGTGCCAACAGTAATTGAACTGACCTTCAACGCTCTGGTACCAAAAACCGAATTATGTTTTGCTGAAAAAGAGCTAGAGCTTTGCCAGCAGCCAATGCCTTCTGGCCTCACAAGCCTCCGTGCTTTGCACCTGTATCTCCAAGTGTACCTCACCAGGCACCCGCGTTCCCTCAGGATGAACCTATGGAGGTGAATCATGCTCATCTAACTCAGGAGGGACGGCGCAGTCTGAACTTGTGTCTATACTGTGGCAGTCCCAAACACTACCTGAAAAACTGCCCAGTCTGTCCTGTTGCACCCCAGAAACCCTAGTACCATGGTGTTGTGGGCGAGGTGACGCTGAATAAAGATGCCTCTGCTCCTCGTCTGATCACTCTGGTCACTCTCAATTATAATTCCGGTTCTAAATTTCAAGTTCCTGCTTTGTTGGACACTGGTTCTTTTGAGAACTTATCCACCCATCTCTGCTTGACAAGTATTGCCTGCCTGTCTCCTGTCTGGATAAACCCCTGCATTTCTCCTCCATCAATGGGGAGATCCTAAAAGAACCAGTGCGCTACCATACCAAGCCTCTGTCTCTGCAAATTGGAAGTTCCCACCAAGAGGATATCTCGTTCTATGTTTTGCCTAGTACGTCTGCACAAGGCTTGCTTTGTCTTCCATGGTCCCAGCGTCACAGCCCGTCCTTGGATTGGAAAATGGGTGACGTGGTCCAATGGGGCGAGCTATGCCATTCATGCTGCCTCAAGTCTGTCCACCCAGTGCAATCCCGTCCACCTGTTTTTTTGCCCGTTTCTACTGTTCTGCCTGTTGAAGAGCCTTAAGCGCAAGAAGAGCTCCTGGTCCCACCCTGCCCCCTGCCTACTGTTTCTGTTGTTTCTGCTCCCCAGGTCCAAGAAGTTATCCGGGACTCTCTGGACACCTCCTCTGAATACCGAGAAGGAGGTAGTTACCCCTGGTTATTTTGTGGGTACCCGGCTAGCCCGGAGGGGAGGGCTTTAAGGGGGAGTACTGTTACGGACTACGCTGCGGCCCATGGCCTGGATTGTGGATGTGTCCCTGCCCCTGTCTCTATGTCCGCTGCGGCTCTCTGCACGCGACTGTACGTGCTGCTGCGGCTCCGGCTGAGCAGCATTGCTTACCTGCCCGCGATCCCGCGCCTCTCCATCCTCTCTGGTGTCCCTAGGGTACTATGCGCACACGTGCGCCCTCTAGGGGCATGCACACTGCACTGTATTTAAGGGGACATTGCCCCAATTTCCTGTTCTGTGAATTGTGACCCCTGGCTACTTAAGAACTTCCTGC
Source organism: Phyllomedusa bahiana (assembly GCA_025379985.1). Taxonomy (NCBI): domain Eukaryota; kingdom Metazoa; phylum Chordata; class Amphibia; order Anura; family Hylidae; genus Phyllomedusa; species Phyllomedusa bahiana. The sequence continues at coordinate 17,842 of JAODAL010045656.1, read as the reverse complement.
CCTTGCTCCTGGGTCAGTTCGTTGGTGTTCTTCCTTTGAGCTAGACCTCTTTTTGCTGTGCTCTTGGTGTGTTAACCCTCGAGTTTCCAGTGTTCTGGTGAACTTTTGTATTAATCCTGCACTGTCCAGCGCACGCTTCCCTGCTGTTTCCTGACGTTGCAAAAATCATCTATTTCCTGCTGATATCTGCTGCTGTACTACCTCTGCTACCAGTCTACGGCTATACGCTGCTGTGCCCTGTTACCGCTACCCGATGTCTCTGTCCCACACGTCGGCGACCACCGCGAGTATCACCATCCACGCTCGCAGGGGCCCAGAGGATGCGTCATTTACCAACAATCAACGAGTCAGTGCCTACTGACACCGCCAGAACTTTAGTTATTCTGAGCAATATTGTGTAGAATAGGGTAACAATTGGATATCTAACCCAAGGTTAGGTTCCGGTTGGAGTTACCCTTATTAGGGTGGTTACTCCAGTGTTACTTATGAGGTAGGATTTAGATGATAATTTTTGGTAGGGGTTTACTAGGGTTTTGGTAGGTCTTTTTTTGTACTATATTGTCTTAAAGTATTTAATAATAAAGGTTAAATTTTAAATATTTAGAGATTTTTTTCATGCAAGTAATTTAGTTCTGGTTGTTATTCCATAATGACCATCACTACAAATAAAAGGGAGAAGCTTGGAAGCTTAAAAACACTATCTCAACTATGAAACACAGGGTCGGCAACATCATGTTGTGGGGTTGTTTTGCTGCAGAAGGGACTGGTGCACATCACAAAATAGATGGCATCATGAGGAAAGAAGATTATGCGGCAATACTGAAGCATCATCTCAAGACATCAGCCAGGAAGTTAAAACTTTGGCGAAAATGGGTCTTCAAAATGGCCAATGACCTGAAGCAAACTGCCAAGCTGGTTACAAGGTGGCTGAAGGATAACCAAGTCAATGTTTTGGAGTTTTGGAGATCTAATCGAGAAAAGTTGAAATCGGACAGATTGTCACGTTTATTGAGTTCTCGATTCAATTTGATCTTTTTCCTTAAAATCTTATCAAAAATCGCAATTGCAGATTCCAAACGCGCCATTTTTGGAGCTTCCTGAACGCTTGGCGGCCAGCCCATCAGCACAGAGCACAGAGGGGGGTCAAGAATGTCACCAGCGGGGGGGTGTAGGAATCTCTTTTGCTGCTAAAATCACATGACCCGGGTTTGGCTATGTCACTGCACTGCATGTTTGGTGCCATTAGCTTCCACACTGTGAACAGAACGGATCGCTGTCTCTCTGCTTAACTTTTTTAAAAGCTGGCAGAGACTATTTACCAGCAAGAAGAAATCACTGTTCTATAGAGTTTATTCTATTTGTACTCCTGGTTGTCAGAAAACACCACATTTATTAGGTCTTCCATAGAAAAATATTCTTTTATTCTTTGTACTCCTGGTTGTCAGTTGTGGGAAGACACCACATTTATTACATATTCCGTAGAAAAAATTTCTATATCTATCCGTGGTTGTCAGTTGTCCGAAAAGACCGCATATCTTAGATAATCCATAGGACAATATTCTATTTGTACTCCTGGTTGTCAGTTGTGGGAAAAGACCACATTTATTAGGTATTCGGTAGAAAACATTTCTATTTCTACCCCTGGTTGTCAGAAAAGATTGCATTTCTTAGAATAGATAATCCGTGGAAAAATATTCTATTTGTACTCCTGGTTGTCAATTGTGGGAAAAGACCACATTTATTACATATTCCTTAGAAAAAAATTCTATTTCTATCCGTGGTTGTCAGTTGTCCAAAAAGACCGCATATCTTAGATAATCCATATGACAATATGCTATTTGTACTCCTGGTTGTCAGTTGTGGGAAAAGACCACATTTATTCGGTATTCCGTAGAAAAAAATTCTATTTCTATCCCTGGTTGTCAGTAGAAAAAAATTCTAATACTATCCGTGGTTGTCAGTTGTCCAAAAAGACCGCATTTCTTAGATAATCCATAGAAAAATGTTCTGTTTGTACTCCTGGTTGTCAGTTCTGGGAAAAGACCCCATTTCAGAGATAGTCCATAGAAAAAAAATATAATTCTTCTCCTGGTGTGGTTGTCAGTTGTCCGAAAAGACCACATTTCTTAGATAATCCGTAGAAAAATATTCTATTTGTATTCCTGTTTGTCAAAAAAGACCACAATTGTTAGGTATTTGGTAGAAAACATTTCTATTTCTACCCATGGTTGTCAGAAAAGACTGCATGTCTTAGATAATCTGTTGAAAAATATTCTATTTGTACTCCTGGTTGTCAGACAACACCGCATGTCTTAGATAATCCGTGGAAAAAAATTCTATTTGTACTCCTGGTTGTCAATTGTGGGAAAAGAACACATTTCAGAGAAATTCCGTAGAAAACATTTCTATTTCTACCCCTGGTTGTCAGTTGTCAGAAAAGACCACATTTCTTATATAATCCGTAGAAAAACGTCCATTGTTCGTCCTACTTGGCAGTTGTAAATTACAGGGACTGAAGGAAGAACACTGTTGATTTGGTGTTACAGTTCTTCCATAAGACCACATTTCACAGATATTCGATAGAAACAATTCTGTTTCTAATCCTAGTTGCCAGTTGGAAATTATAGGGATTTAACAACACCTGTGATTTTCTCTCTTTGCAGAACATTTTTTCAATAAGAGACTGTGAAAAAATGTTCTAGACCTTGTTAATATTTATCTTTCTGAACATGGAGCAAAGTAGAGGTGGTAAGCAAGCAAGTAGGGTGCTAGGATGTGGAGCTCGAGGTACGAGACAAGATGCTCCTTCCAGTGATCCGGACAACCCGCAAGCAAGCACATCGTCAATTGCAGGACCGTCAGTCCTATCATCGCTCGGTTGGTTACCTGTGAATCTCAGTAATGAAGAGCATTTCCAATCTGTGGAACAGTGGTTAAAGCAACCTTCATACATTCGTATTACATCCTCGTCCTCTCAGTCACGGCCACAAATGTCGTCATCATCATCGTCATCATCAGTCCAACCTGAGGCAAACGCATCCCAAAAGTCAACCCATATACAGACCACTGTGGATAATCCATGTTCTGAAGAGCTCTTTGAAGACAAAATGCGGTTGGGGTCAAAAGGAATTTCAAAAGTTAAAGAGGCCAAAGAGAATGATTTTGTCTGCTCTGACGACCAATCACTGATGCCGTCAGAGGAGAAGGAAGCTGGTCAGTTGGTAGAACTCCCGAACGGTCAACAACGCCTTGCAGTGCCTGTGGCTTCTATAACACAACTTCAGGATGTAGACTGTAAGGATGAGGTAGTCACCTGTGATGATGATGATGATGTTGATAATGACACTGCAGATCCAACGTGGTCTTTTCACCAGCATTTGCTTGCGAGCGTCTCATCAGTGGAAAAGGAAGATGATGATGGGGTAGTGTCAGTGCGGGTCCAGACTCAGAAAGCGAGAGGGCGGTTGCAGAAGTCCGCTGACATTTATCCGCCAGCCATGGTCAGTGGTGGCAGCAGAAACACCGCTACTAGGTTATCACCATCGAAGAGGTCCAGGATCTGTAAAGCCTTTTTCGATCAAGCCTCTGATTCACCGGCTGATGTCATATGCCAGATTTGCCATCAATGCACCAGTAGCAGCAAGAATCTAAAGTGTTTAACCACCATGAACATAAATAGGCACATGCATCTAAATCAAGCATCTAAAGCAAGAGGAGTCGCTTGGAGAAAAAAGGCCACACAGGTCCTGGGCTTCCAACCGCTGTGACACCCTCTTTTTCCTCCTCCTCCTCCGCCACTTCCAAGACCAAGCATTCCTCTGCTGCCCATGTCCCGGAGAGGCATGAGCAAGCATCAGCCCCAGTGCCATACACTGTCGCCCGATTGCCACCACCACCACCAGAGACACAGCCTACCCCTTCTCCTTCCACCAGTTTGACCTGCACGCCGTACAGCAGCCAGTCTAGCAGCCAGCCTTCTGTGTACCAGTGTGGGAGCAGAAGAAACGCTTTCACCCCAACCATCCTAAAGCCAAAAGCCTGAATGTTGGGATTTCTAGGCTCTTGGCCTTAGAAATGTTGCCTTTCCGACTGGTGGACATAGATGCAGACACAGAGCCTTACTCGCCGTCGGATCTAGAAGGCCCGACAGTTTTATAGGTTTTCGTTAGCCGGTGGTTCGGGGTTCAGGGCTGGTGCAGGGCAGCGCTTCAGCTCTAAGTACAGCGTATGAGGCTAGCCAGGGCTGTGGTGATGATGAGGAAGCGGAGGAGGAGGATGAGGCATGGCTGGACACTGACGGTACCAATATCCCTGCGTTGGAAGGAGGTTGGCACAGATTTGAGGTGGAGCAGGAAGATGAGGAAGATCTGTTTAGTGCCCCTTGACCCCGAGGCTTGGGAAATCCTGGATGCATCTCTCACATGAGTGCTTGGATGCTCCATTTCCTGCAACACGATCCACGCATCAAGGCAACCAAAATGAACAGCAATTACTGGGTGGCCACCCTCCTTGATTCACGTTACAAAGCGAAAGTCAGCACTTTCCTTCCATCTACACAAATTGACAGTCGAATGCAGGAATTTGAAACCATGCTCATTGATCAACTGGAGACATCTGTTGTGTCAGCTTCACTTTCTAATGTCGGTGGAACAACGTCAGCAACGTGACAGCAGTAGGGTGGCAAATAGCCGTAGTAGCAGCTGCAGCAGCCATTGGGGCAGAAGCCTAATGGGTGACCTCTGGCAATCGTTATTTACCACCTCAGCAACACCTGTAATGCAGGGAACAAATCAGACACCGCCTTAAGACTATGGTCCACTACTACCTACAAGCTCAACACCAATGTTTTTAGACATGTTCCGGACCCAATCAACTTCTGGGTGTCCAAAATGGATGAATGGCCCGAGCGTGTTATCCTGCGCAGCAGCCAGCGTCATCTCGGAACGGACCTTCAGCACAGCTGGAGGAGTGATAACTGACAAACGTATCCGGCTTTCCCTTGAGAATGTGGATCGTTTGACTTTTATCAAAATGAATCATGGATCTCTGATGATTTTGTTGTTCCAGTTGTCGAGGTCACCAATTAGTAGCAGGTCTACTTCACAATGGGAACTACACATTCCTCTTTGAAAAAGAAATGGTGCTATTGAAAAAACTTTTTTTTAAATACTCATTTCTTATTGCTAAAAAACTCTTACTCTTGCTAATTTTATAGAGTGTCGAAAAGGTCATTTCTGCTGCTTTTGGGGTCATGCAACTGGAAAAGACAGCGATATTCAAGGTTCCATTCAAATAAATCTTGTTTAAAATACTTATTTCTTCCTGCTAATTTTATTATCAGTGTCCAAAAGTGCATTTATGCTGGTTCTGGGGTCAGGCTACTGTGAAAGGGGTGCCAGGGATGCCAATAGGGCACTACTCCTGTCAGGGGCCCTAATCAAAAAGGGGCCCTGTCAGCTGAACCTCCATGTTCCCCGTTGGGATGTTCTTGCTGCCATCACATATAAGACACACATGTTCTTTGGCCCTGGTGCAAAAAGGCATAGGGGTCTCCTACCAGTTACCATGTGCCATTTCCAATACCGGCGTCTTCTTACATGTCAAAGGGACCCATAGCCGCTACTACCGCTGCACCTACTATAGCTACACAGTCCTCATCTTTTCAGTTCCTTGCTGCAGTTTTGGAGGAGCAGCCAGTATACAATACCGGTTTCTTCCATAAGACCCTATTTCACAGATAGTTGAAACATTTCCTACTGGCCAATAGGAAATTATAGGGATTTAAGAACTCAGGTGATTTGCTGTCTTTGGAGTACAGTTCTTCAAAAAGAGACTGTGAACCAATCTTCCAGACCTTTTTATTATTTATATTTTTGAACATGGCCTGTCATCACTTGGTGGGTTCCCTGTGCGTCTCCTTTCTGAAGAGGGGCACCCATCTGTTTTTCAGTGGTTAACACACCCTGCATCCAGAGGTTTTAACTCCTCTTCCTCTCAGTCATGGCCACAAATGTGGTCATCATGCTCATCAGTCCAAACTGAAGCAAAGACAGGCCAAATGTCACCCAATAAACAGACCCCACTGAATAATCCATATTCTGAAGAACCCTTTGATGACACTATGCGGTTGGGGTCAGAAGGCATTTCAAAAGGTCAAGAGGTCCAAGAGTATGATTTTGTCTGCTCTGATGCCCAATCACTGATGCCCTCAGAGGAGGAGAAGGAAGCTGGTTCCTCTCTTTGGGTTGGACTCGCCATTTTCCAGGTGAATAAATCACAAACACAAGAGGCAAAAGGCGTGGAACCCGGTCTATGTTTCACAGACCCTTCCTTAACATGAAGTTCTGCCTTTGTCAACATATATGCACATCTAGAAGATGGGCGACATTGTGTACATTGAGGGTATGGGAACCATACAAAAAGACATGCCACCTAAATGCTATCATGGCAATACTGCCAGGATCTACAATGTTAAACAGCATGCTGTTGGTATAATTGTGAACAAGCAGATCAATGGTAAAACCCTTGCCACAAGAATCAACGTTCGTGTGGAGCACATTCGCCACCCCAAGAGCAGAGAGAGTTTCCTCCAGCGCATCCAGGAAAATGAGAGGAAGAAAAAGGAAGCCAAGGAAAAGGGCACCTTGGTGGAACTGGAGCGACAACCAGCGTTTCCAAGTGAAGCTCACTTCGTTCGCCCTCACGGAAAGGAACCTGATCTCAGGGCTGCCAATAGGGAAGTACAACCAGTACTGCTCTACTGGGCTCGGGCGGTCTGTGAAGCCAGAGCTGGCCCACCGCCGCCGGCGGGCTCCGTCCCCTTGCTTCACAGAGGCGATCTTAATTGTATGCACGTCCGTGCGACGTGCATACAATTAAGATGAAAGGCGGGGCAGATAGAGCTGTGCGCTCCCTGCCCCTGCCATACCTAGCTCTGCAGGCGGCGCGGCGGAAGTTACGTCATCGCGCCGCCTGCCAAGCTTCCTGTTCTCGGCCCCCCGCCTTACGCCGCGGGCTTGGGGCCGGGAGGAGACGGAGACGCCGGGGGAGCACGGCCAGGTAAGTAATTAGCTACAGGGGGCCCTGAAAGGGGGGGAGAACTATGCCTACAGGGGGGCCCTATGACTGGGGGGGACAATGCCTACAGGGGGCCCTGAAAGGGGGGGCGAACTATGCCTACAGGGGGCCCTGAAAGGTTGGGGGAACTATGTGCCTACAGGGGGTCCTAATGACTGGGGGGGGACTATGCCTACAGGGGGCCCTGAAAGGGGGGGGACTATGCCTACAGGGGGCCCTAAATGGGGGGAGGCTATGCCTACAAGGGGCCCTGAAAGGAGGGGGAACTATGCCTACAGGGGGCCCTGAAAGGGGTGGGGGGACTATGCCTACAGGGGTCCCTGAAGACGGGGGGGGGGACAATTCCGACAGGGGGGCCGGAAGACGGGGGGGGCGATGCCTACAGGGGGCCCTGAAGACGGGGGGAACTATGCTTACAGGGGGCTCTAAAGACTGGGGGGGAACTATGCCTACAGGGGGCCCTAAAGACGGGGGGAACTATTTGCCTAAAGGGGGCCCTAATGACTGGGGGGGGACTATACCTACAGGGGGCCCCAAAGACTGGAGGAGGGAACTATATGTCTACAGGGGTCCCCAAAGACTGGAGGGGAGAACTATTTGCCTACACAGGGCCCTAATGACTGGGGGGGAACTATTTGCCTACAGGGGTGACTATTCTGCCTATAGGAGGGCCCTAATCTACAGAGGGCCCTATTCTATCTACAGGGGTGGCCAAAGCTACAGGGAGCCCCCATTCTACCTACATGGGAACCCTAAGCTACCGCCTGGGGGCCCGAAGCTGCCTACGTCTCCCCAAGCTACCTAGCTATTATGCAGTGGGTGCTAAGCTACCGAGTTACCGCCTGGGGGCCCCGTTGGGCCTACATACTGACTGTGGGAGCCCCATAATTACCAGGGGGTAATTCTTACCATTTGGGCCATTATAAATGGGGAGTTTGTACATGGTGGGAGGGGGCACTCAGTTGGGCAAATGATAAAAAAAAGTGAGAAGTCTCAGGTGTTTGTGTTGTAAATTCTACAGGGACGAGTGGTGGACGTCTGGAACAAATAGAGAAGAAGAGGGAAAGTGAACAACTCCTCAGACAAGATGTCACCTGTGAGGCCCTAAATGTAAGTAAACTATTTGCAAAGCACCTGTGTACCTGGTATCTACCAGTATAGGGTCACTGTATGGAGGAAATATATTTTTTGGTGTGATGCTTTATAATCACTAATAGTATGGCGGTATTATTCAGTATTGTTATGTTGGAGATATGTGGTGATGATGTGGCGGTATTATTAGGTGCTTGTATATTGTTGTTGTTTTGTGATATTGGTCTTGGTATACTGGTTTAGTCAATAACATTATGGTGGGACTAGTCAGTATATGGTAGTGATAAGTGCCGGTATTATTTAGAATTTAAATATTGTTGCTTGGCAATATTGGTCTGGGTATACTGGCTTTGCCAGTAACATTATAATGGTGACATGTGGAGGTATTTGCTGGACCTTGTATAACGTGGAACCGTGGAACAATGTCAGCAATGTGACAGCAGTAGAGTGGCAAGTAACCATAGCAGCAGCAGCATTGGAAAAAATCTTCTTTGAAATAGTCAATTTCTTAGTGCGAATTTTTATTCTGAGGGTCCATAAGGGCATCTGTGCTGGTTTTGGGGTCAGGCTGCGGTAAAGGACAGGGATAGTCAATGTCCTGTTCACTAAAATAGTGGTTCAAATACTAATTTCTTCCAGCACTTTTTATTCTGAGGGTCCATAAGGGCATCTGTGCTGGTTTTGTGGACAGGCTGCGGTAAAGGACAGGTATAGTTAATGTCCTGTTCACTATATATTGTTTCATATACTTATTTCTTCTGGCACTTTTTATTCTGAGGGTCCATAAGGGCATCTGTATGGGTTTTGGGGTCATGCTGCGGGAAAGGACAGGGATAGTCAATGTCCTGTTCACTAAAATATTGGTTCAAATACTTATTTCTTCCGGCACATTTTATTCTGAGGGTCCATAAGGGCATCTGTGCGGGTTTTGGGGTCATGCTGCGGTAAAGGACAGGGATAGTCAATGTCCTGTTTACTAAAATATTGGTTCAAATACTTTTTTCTTCTGGAAAATTTTATTCTGAGAGTCCATATGAGCATCTGTGCGGGTTTTGGGGTCATGCTGCAGTAAAGGACAGCGATAGTCAATATCCTGTTCACTAACATATTGGTTCAAATATTTATTTCTTCCGGAACTTTTTATTCTGAGGGTCCATAAGGGCATCTGTGCTTGTTTTGGGGTCATGCTACGGTGAAGGATAGGGATAGTCAATGTCCTGTTCACTAAAATATAGGTTCAAATACTTATTTCTTCTGGTACATTTTATTCTGAGGGTCCATAAGAGCATCTGTGCGGGTTTTGAGGTCATGCTGCGGTAAAGGACAGGGATAGTCAATGGCCTGTTCACTAAAATATTGGTTCAAATACTTATTTCTTCTGGCACATTTTATTCTGAGGGTCCATAAGAGCATCTGTGTGGGTTTTGGTGTCATGCTGCGGTAAAGGACAGGGATAGTCAATGGCCTGTTCACTAAAATATTGGTTCAAATACTTATTTCTTCCGGCACTTTTTATTCTGAGGGTCAATAAGGGCATCTGTGCTGGTTTTGTGGTCATGCTGCGTTACAGGACAGGGATAGTCAATATCCTGTTCACTAAAATATTGGTTCAAATACTTATTTCTTCCTGCACTTTTTATTATGAGGGTCCAAAAGGGCATCTGTGCTGGCTTTGGGGTCATGCTGCGGTGAAGGACAGGGATAATCAATGTCCTGTACACTAAAATATTGGTTCAAATACTTTTTTCTTCCAGAAAATTTTATTATGAGGGTCCATAAGAGCATCTGTGCTGGTTTGGGGGTCATGCCGCTGTAAAAAAGAAACCAATAGTAAAGATCTTATTGAAAAAAGCTTATTTCACACGCATCAAGGCCATCAAAATGAACAGTGGTTACTGGGTGGCCACCCTCCTTGTTCCACGTTCCAAATCAAAAGTGAGCAATTTCCTTCCACCCACACAAATTGACAGTAGAATGCAGGAATTTTAGACAGAGCTCCTTGACCAACTGTAGACATCTGTTGCGTCTTCTTCACTTTCTAATGTCAAGGTGGAATAACATCAGCAACGTGACAGCAGTAGAATGGCAAGTAGCTGTAGCAGCAGCATTGGAAAAAATAGTTTTTTGAAATAGTCGATATCTTATTGTGATTTTTTTTTCTGATTGTCCTTAAGGGCATTTTTGCTGGTTTTGGGGTTAGGCTACTTTAAAATGGATGCTAATAGGGCAGTATTCCTGTCAGGGGCCCTAATCAAAAAGGGGCCAAGTGATATGTTAAAAATAGGAAATAGTAATGGGTGGGAGCCCCATTTGATTTCGCTGCATGTGGCCATGAAACGGTTAATAGATGACGGACGGCAGCCCTGGCTCTCACCGCACCCACTCTAACTACGGCCCTGCCAGCTGAACCTCCATGTTCCCTGTTGGGATGTTCTTGCTGCCACCACATATATGACAAGTTCTTGGTCCCTGGTGCAAAAAGTGATAGGGGTTTGTTTCAAAATCGGCAATCGCCTAGATCTCGATATTTTTACTGATCGCTTATCATTAGTCATCACAAAGCTCTGATCTCAATCTTTCTAAAATTCATGGGCAAACCTGAAAAGGCAAGTGTGAGCAAGGCAACTACAAACATGGCTCAGTGACACCCGTTCTTCAGGAGGAATGGGCCAAAATTCCTACCAAGCATTGTGAGAAGCTTGTGGAAGGATATCCAAAACATTTGACCCAAGTCATAAAGTTTAAGGGCAATGCTACCAAATACTAATGAAATGTATGTAAACTTTTGACTTTGCAGAAAGTAATAAAAATACCTTAAAAATTATCTCTCTCCTTATTGTGCCATTTGGCAAATATAAATAGTTTTGGTAATCCTAAGGTTTATTCTAATTTCATGTCCAAATAGTGAGGAAAATATGCATATGTGTATTTATATATAGTATATGTAAACTTCCGGTTTCAACTGTACATGCCTCCTTTTCTCCCATATACCGGTTTGCACTAGTCAATTTACATAATGATACAATATTGTTTGATTAATATAACAATAATTGATGAGTAATTGTTTTTTGGTGTGCTTTTATTGCCTTTCTTAGCTGCATCAAAAACACATGCATTTTATTTATTTATTCTTTTTAAAGCGCATGTAGTAAAAATGCTTGCATTTTCAAGAAGGCAAGCTTTTCATAATTTACTTAAATTTGTAACACAGGTGAAATTTGGGTTACTTAAATACCGCTTGTGTTATTAATTGCTGAATTTTTTTGGGGTGCATGCATTTTGCAGCCTTTTTCTGCCTTATTTGGTATAAAAATATTTTAATTTACTCTGGGAGTCATAACAATTGCGATAATTCTAAAAATGTGTTGTTTTTTTCACTTTTTATTTTTTCTCTTTTTTTTCAATGCAGTGATCCTGTGATCGCTTGTCTGATACTATGCATTCCAGAATGTTACTGATAGATGGCCTTATAGGCAGGCACAGAAGGCATACCTGGAGCATTTGTTAGGCCCTTGGCTGCCTTGGTTTTCAAGAAAAAACAAGAGACCTTCTACTATGCAGTAGGCAGTACTACAATCACCTCTTGGCCAGAAAAACAAATTCAATGAAAGAGGAAAAAAGCCATAAAACTTCACTTTTAATATGTCATTTAAAAACGTGGGAAGTAACCCCACCTCATCAAAATACAAGAAAAGTTAGACACCTATTGAGAAGAGTGGACACCTATTGAAAAAAATATATATATTGAAAAAATAGAAGAAAAACCCTACAACACCCTAATAGACTAAAATAGCCCTAACCTCAATACAGCAGGAGAATCGCCCCAATAAAGGCGTTCCTGCCAGGGACCTAGCCCTACACAAAAATAGCCCTATTGAGCCCTATGGTCTTGTCCCGACATGACCTGTTACGATCAGCCAACAATAATAACGATCACCTCAGGGGAAGATTAGGAATACCAAACCACAGAAAAATGGGCACAATTGCATTAATATATATATTGATTTATGTTAGAGCTAAACAAAAATAACTAATATGCTGTAACATCAGAGAAAGAGAGGGCTGGTACAATCACAGGACTGACTCAAAATTACTTACAGTTCCAAGTCCCTCATACAGACCTAAGCCCACCAGCATATTGAATCAGTGTCTAAATAGAAGATACCCGTCTCTCACCCTGGAAGGGTGAACCAGCAGTGGCTGTTTCAAAGAAGGAGAAACATTTCATGTTGGGACAAGACCATAGGGCTCAATAGGGCTATTTTTGTGTAGGGCTAGGTCCCTGGCAGGAACGCCCTTATCAGGGCGATTCTCCTGCTGTATTTAGGTTAGGGTTATTTTAGTCTATTAGGGTGTTGTAGGGTTTTTCTTCTAATTTTTCAATATATATATTTTTTTTCAATAGGTGTCCATTCTTCTCAATAGGTGTCTAATTTTTCTTGTATTTTGATGAGGTGGGGTTACTTCCCACGTTTTTAAATGACATATTAAAAGTGAAGTTTTATGGCTTATTTCCTCTTTCATTGAATCTGTCTTAGTTTTCCACACATGCATTTTTTTTTCAAAAAGCACATATGGTAAAAATGTGTGCATTTTCAAGAAAGCAAGTTTTTAATAATTTACCTACATTTGCAACACAGGTGAAATTTGGGTTACCTAAAGACCACTTGTGTTTTTTATTGCTGAATATAATTTTGGTGTATGCATTTTGCAAGCTGTAGATCATGTTACTTTAAAAATGATTATCAGTGGCACAATCTGTAAATAAAAATGCTGCTGTTACTGATGTTTACTATAGGAATTGCTGCCAGTAATTAGGGTGGCCCTGATGTAAATGGTAAGGTAGAATATTGTTAGAATTTGTAGAATCAGCACTAAATATTCATTATTAATTATTAAAATTATTGTTTATTTTAAAGCACCATTAATTCCAGGGCACTATACATTTCAAGGGAGTTAATACAAAACATGTCAAACAAAGTACAGTGGCAACAATAAATGACTAACAACTGGTACAGAGGAAAGAGGATCCTGTCTGTGAAGGCTTACAATCTACAAGGAGAGAGGAAAGAGAGAGAAGGGGCAGACATGTTGGTGGGGTGGTGAAAGGGCAGCGAGATTATTGTAGGTTATAGGTTATCCTGAGTTTACAGGTTTTCTTGAAGATGATTGTGTGAGATGCTGACAGGGGAGAGCAGAGAAGAAGGTCCTGTGAAAAGTGGAGACAGTGTGATGGGCAGTACAAGTGAGCCTGATACTAATGTCATGATTAGTAACTATTTGAATTCGCTGGGCAACAGGTAGTCTGTGAAGGGATTGGCAAAGGGGGGAGGCAGAGGAGGAGCAAGGAGAGAGGTGGATAAGACAGATAGCGGAGTTGAGGATGGTTTGAATGGAAGAAAAATTGCTAGATGGGAGGCCGCAGAAAAGGATGTTACAGTAGTCTAGGTGAGAGATAACTAGGGCATGGACCATTATTTTTGTAGTATCGAATTAAGGAATGAGTGGATTCAAGAAATATCTTTCAGGTGGAGGTGGCAGGCAGAGGTAAGGGCTTGGATGTGTGGTTTGAAGGATAGGGAGGAGTCAAAGGTTATCCCAACACAGTGGATTTGCAGGACCTGTGAAAGTGTAGAGCCATGGACTGTGATAGAAAGAGCAGATGGGTGATAGGCTGGGATAGACTGATAGACATTATAAATTTACCTTTCTCCACATTTAGTTTTAAGAGGCAAGAAGGAGGATATGGATGATAGACACTCTGGGATCCTGGAGAGCAGAAAGTTAATATCTGGGCTGGAAATGTAAATTTGGGTGTTGTCAGCATACAAGTGGTATTGATAGCCATGTGATTTTATGAGTTAATTCAGGACAAGAGTGTAGACAGAGAAGAGTATAGGACCCAGGGCTGACTTCTGAGGGACACCAACAAAGAGTAGACAGGAGGAGATGTGAGAGTAAGAGATGCTGAATGTCCAAAAGGTAAGATATGAGGAGATTCAGGAAAGGGCCAAGTCTGTAATACTGAGAGATGAGAGGATTTGTAGTAGGAGGGAGTGATTAACAGTGTCAAAAGCAGAGGGCAAGTTTAGGAGGAAAAGGACAGCGTAGTGGTGTGAAGCTTAAGCAGTAACTAGGTCATTGGTGACTTTGGTTAGGGCAGTTTCGGTACAGTGATTGGATTGGAAACTAGATTGCAGTGGGTCAAGAAGAGAGTTGGATGAGAGATGAGTGGACAGTTCAAGATAGACATGCTGTTCAAGCAATTTTGAGGCAAATGATAGCTGTGAGATACGGCGATAATTGAAAGAGAGGAGGCGTTGAGAAAAGGTTTCTTAAAGATGGGTGTGATGGAAGCATGTTTTAAGGAAGAAGGGAAGATGCCAGAGGTTAATGATAGGTTGAAAAGATGGGTGAGGGCTGGGATTATAACAGGGTCTAGGATGAGGTGAGATGCAGTCGGTCAAAATTACAAGTAGTGTAGTTGGATTTGGAGATTAGAGAGGAAAGCTTGTCATGAGTAACAAGGAAGAAACAGGTTAAGGGAGAAGAGCATTGTACAGTTATAGAGGTGAGCGGTCAGGACTGTGCGGGTATACAGGTAGGTTTGGGACTGTATAGGTGAACAGTGGAGATTGTGGGATGAATTTTTCTCTGATGAGGTTTATCTTGTTTAAGAAGTGAGTGGCGAAATCATCTTTTGAAAGGAGAGATCGGGAAGGGGTTATTTTAGATAAGTATACTGTCAATAATGTTAAAATTTTTCATTTTGAGTGTTTACGCTTTCTGTCATAGTTACTGCGTTTGTGTCTTCAGTACTCATTTTATGTTTTTTGTATTCAAAATACTCAACCACAAGGTAAAGAAAGATCCCTATCAGTAAAATGGAAAGTGTTATGTATAGCTTTATAGAGACACACAAAAGGTTACTATACGCAAATGCAATGACATAACCAAGAGATTCCCAGAGACGATAATTTGCAAACGCTGCTTCTTTGTGACCATCAAATAAAACTCCATAAAAGGCTGTAAGAAAAAAAAATACAAGAAAGCAATTATTTTAAGTCTACATGACATAGTATTCTTATATGTTTTCATGCACATTTTGGTGTTTTGTATATGAATCAGGTTTAATCATACTCTGCTAAAAGAAATTGCTTTAAAATTAAACTGTGAGTACAGAAATGTTTAACGCTGACCTTTTAGGAGTCTAGCTTTCATGTATTAGGTGTCACGTCAGAGGAGGTGCAGTGGGCCCTGACTGCCACCCAGCCCACTGTCCCTGCCTACTTGGCGTGCTGCCCTAGGAGGCAGACCCCAACTGGACGACAGCCCCTACGCTGCTAAGTGCAGGGCCGTCAGGGAAACTCAGTGTCAAACAGTCCGGGTCGGTAACGGTCGGGGAACGTCAAAGCCACAATCAGAAACCAGCAGAGTAAATGGGAAACAAGCCAAGGGTCAAACACAAGTGGCACCGCGGTACAGAAACGGAGGACAAAACGTAGTTAAGAGGCAAGCCGAGGTCAAATACAAGAAACACAATACAATGAAGCACAGGGAAACACAAGGGGAAACCTTTGACAGGCAAAGCCTGGGGAACTGAAGAGGTTTAAAAGGTCCGCCCAGACACCACCCCCGCAGCTGATAGGTGCATCATCCGGGCCTCCAATTGGTCCTGAAAAACACACCCTCAGTTGGGAGAGGCTGCAGAGCTGTCACTCTTGCTAGGGCAGCAGCACCTCTCCCAGGGTGTGGTCCCAGGCCAGACCTATTAACCATCACAGATCGTTGCGTTAAGTGGATGGAAGGCTGCCCAGAAGAATGTATCCTGACATTAAGCCTAAAGTATTACACATCTTAATTAGGCTGGGTCACACTGCGTTTTGGGCCCTCCGTTGCAGGTATTATTTTGATATCTGAAAAAAGTATCACAACAAATCCATTGAGAACAATAGGAAAAATGTAGTCACTTTGGACTATGTCTGCTTGTTTCTATGTATGCTTTATGTACCAAACAAATAGCACCGTCGATCACATTTTGTTTGGTACAGAAGCATATATGTTCAGGATTTAGAACAAATCTAGCCCAACAGTGATTTCATTTGTCCTAATATTCCCTACAAATCTTGTTGGGATACTTCTTTATGTATGCAAAAATGGATAGCCGCGACGGGGGAACAAAATGTCTTGTGATCTCAGACTTAGGTTTGTGTTTGGAAAATCTCATAAAAAATATTAATGATAGATGGTACTGTATACATTCTTTAGAAAGTAGAGCCCACAAAAAAGTCTTTCTTTACAGTTAAAGGGGTTGTCTCACTACAGTGACTCATTTCACCTCAGTCCTGTTTTCTTGGTTTGACTTTGAATTCAGGGGCGTGTTTACTGGCTTTCACTAGGATGCAGGAGAAGCCAGGTCTATCAGAATAAATCAAACAGGTCTGTAGCTATAGCGACCTGAGGAGCTGATGCAGCCCATACAAGAGGGGATATATCTGAATAGGTAGGATACTGTTAATGGACACATATTGCAAAGTGACTTGTTTTTACAAGATCTTTAATATAAAAAGCAATCCTTGTAGTGAGACAACCCCTTTACCCATTCCATTAAGTCCCTATATAATTTAGGGAATGTTCTACATTTCCATAATAAGAACATATAGGCATACCATGAAGTACTGGGTTTTGCCTTCCAGAGACTTCTCTTATAAAAAAGATACTTTAAGGTAAGAATATCCTCATAAAACCTTTTGTGTTTGTGCATACTACAGTTGTCTTTAACAGGTGCATTATGGACACTTTAGTAGAGATCCAGGTGACACAGCCATGTGCATAGGGTCAAGTTCACACAAAATTTTATTTGCAATACGTATTGCTATTCTATAGCATAAACATTTACTTTTGCAGTTATAATTTTTTAAATGGACACATTACAGGGGTATTCCAGGACTGATCAATGCTTGGTTGTCCATCGGGGTAACAGTAAAAGTAGAAGACTCATACTTAACTTCCGGACGGTCCTGTTCACTCCCGGCTGCTGGTCTCTTCATCCTGGGCTGAAGCACTGAACCTTCAGCGTTCACATGACAGCTCCAGCCAATTACAGGCTAGAGAGGTCACATGCAGGTGACATTGTGGTATGTAATTGGCTTGAGTTGTCATGTGAACGATAGACGTTCACTGCTTACTTCCCGGTTGAACGGACCGGCAGCCGGGAGTGAACGGGAGTATCTGATCTGGGAGGTAAGCATGAGTCTTTTCTTCTATTTTTCCTCATACCCTGAAAGAGGTACGAGCAAACACCCCGTTAAGTAATGGCTTATTATTTATTTTGAAAGTCACAATATATATACAACCAGTATGTAGCTATTAAATGAAATTGAAAGATTGAGCAGGGCAACTGAGATATTTAACTCCAGCTCAGAGACAGATGTTCAAAATGTGCTACAAAAGCTAGAAAGAACTTGCCAGCAAGAGTTAAGAGTATGGTGGAACTACACAACATTAAGTACATAGAAAAACAACTGGTGCCCCGGAGTTTGGACATTCAAAAAGCTCTGACACATTTATTCCAAAAAAATTTCTCAACAGAATAATGTACTTTATTAACGGAATGTTCAACAAAATTAATGAAAATTAATTAATTATCTTTTAGGAGGAACAGATTAAATTT
>JAODAL010045655.1:0-31721 GCA_025379985.1 Phyllomedusa bahiana | reverse complement strand
TTTTAAAGGGCCTAAATTTCAGTTTAAGCCATGTGGTTTTATCAAGAGTCACCTGGATGTTGCTCACTCTCTTAGTTGAACATGTGCTAATCCCCCTTCCCAGCCATTCAACACAGAATCCATTTATTTCACTGTGTACCCTATGGTTATCTAGTTTCGAGTATTATAGGAAGTGGTTCTCAACTTCAGTTATGGGTGTATTTAGACTGCTACAATATGCCTCTATGCAGGAGCCATATTTTTAGAGCCAAAAAACAGATTTGATCCTGTAATGTGCAGGAAACATCTTGTCCATAAAAGGCTTTAGGAAAGACTTTCTTGTATACACATGAAGACATCAAATTCAGCTCTTGACATGTCTGATTTGGACATTGATTCTGGCACGGATTCAGCACTGAACCTGAGCCGGCGTCTGAATCCATCTGCAATCCACCTTATATTGTATCTATTGGAGAATCAGTGCTAACTTTCCTTGACCCTGATTTCTTTTCAGAGCTAAAAATTTTCAGAGATGAAAAATAATCAACGTCAATTCCATGCTGAATCTTCAACTCACATTATAGGAAGTAGGGAGCTGACAATCTGTCTCTAAAAATCAGCATCAAATCTTTGTTGGAAATCCTCAATTTCAGATAATGATTCAATGCTGATTCAGCACTGAAAAACAGCCTTTCAGACGTACCGTAAATCAGAAAAACCAATCTGTCAACAAGGTCAACATCAAAAAGAACAATCTACAAACAGAAACACATTACTGTTAAAGGGATATTCCTACTAGTGCTTTCTAGCACTGCAGGTTGGCTCGTAGCTACCCTGTTTCCCCGAAAATAAGACTTTCCCCCGAATTATTATTATGCAATTCAGAGTTTTGCTGCTTAGGCAGATGTTTGTGATGAAATCACTACAGTATATTTATACATGTTGATGTTTTGTTTAACAATAAATGGGAATTCTTGTTCATGGAAAAATAAGACATCCCCTAAAAATACGTCTTAGCTCGTCTTTAGGAGCAAAAATTAATATAATTTTTATTTTCGGGGAAACAGGGTAGCAACTCCCATAGAAATGAATAGGGAGGATGGCCAAGCGCCACCTTTCTCATTCTCTGAGATAATCAGCTCGTAGCTATAAGCCAACCTACAGTACTGAAAAGCGCCAGTGTGAACACTCCTTTTATACCATGAATTACAATTATATCAATTGACTATGTTCATTCCAATGTTTTATGTGCATGCCCTACAAATATATATATACTCCTTATCTCAAATAGCAACAGTGTTTAGAATTTATCATGTGATCTTACATAAATTTTGTCTTAAATCCTTAAATAATAATTTTTTGTAAGGTTTTCTTGAAGTGTGTGTGACGGATTGGTTACTTGTTTTTTATTTTTTTGACAATATATCAAGCTACAATACTTTTCTTTGATTAGAACAGTATAAAAAAAGCTAATTTTTAGTTCTATCATGAAATTTATTTAGCTTAATGTTTGTAAGCATTTCCATTATATTTTTGCCTGTTATGTTTTCAGATTATGCCCTGGGCATCCATCCTAACAGCTGCTCTACTTTTGTGTTAAAGTTTGTTTTCCATTATGCTTTCTTGAATTGGATGTATTGTGGGTTGCAAAAATACATGTTATACCTGACTTAGAACAGCTGGAAAAAACTTACAGAGTAATCTTTTAAAATACAAAACTCCAACTATGAGGAATGCATCTCGTAATGTCAAGCATCAAAAAATCTCTTTGTTACTATGGTTTCCTACTTCCCCACTGTCACAAACCTGGTTCTAGACCAGTTTTGTCTCCATAGGTATCAGAGATAATATAGACCAGGAGGAGCAGAGAGTTCATTCAAAACAGCCATTGCTTCTTCTTTTTTTTTTTTTATCCATTGGCCTGTGGTATTTGGTAAATAGTGATTGCCAATAAAAGGAATTAAAAAAGGAGTGCCACAGTTATTTCCTTTTTAATGAGTCTTTAGATAGCCTACTATTTTTGACTCCTATCACCCATTCAGCACCCTATAGTTTTAAATAGGGCTCCTGCTGCGTCTTTCGGATCAAGAATTGACGTCAATTTTTAGAACGGATCCGAAAGACGCATCAGAAAGATGCAAGTAAACACTCATCGGCAATCACTCGTCTGAACTTCAATGCGTGTTTTATATTTAAAGCAATGTAAATCACACTGCACATTGCTAGATGTGTGTTTGGATCCAATAGACGGACCCAAACACGCATCTAATAATGTACCTTTAGGGTATGTTCACATGGCTTATTTTGGAGCGCATTTCGCCGCGTATTGCGCTTAATACGCGGGGAAATGCGCCCCATAATTACGGTAATCCATAGCTCTCAATAGAGAACTATGGATTACGCCTACTCTGGTACGATCGTATTGTACACATGGGGAGATAATTGACATGTCAATTACTTGCGGCGATTACGCGCTGCGAGTAATGCATGTCTACGGGGCCAGCGGGCTGCCAGCCCCCCAGCGCCTCGGGGGTACGTGGTCAGCGCGACTCCCTACTCCTGTGGCGTATTGCGGCGGGTTCTGTTGGCTCTGCAATTACGCCGTGTGAACATACCCTTAGACTGCTTAGATATTGCAGCTACTCTGCTAGCAGTTAGGAAGGGCTGCGGCTTCCCATCCCACCATCTGATTGCCCCTCCCCCCCTGCATTTCCGTTGTGCCCTTCAGTTGCAATGGCAGCCAGAGTCCTTATGAAGTTTTCCATGGCTGTGTCCCTTTTACACTCTGTCATTAGTATAACTAATAAAAACTAGGCATTAGACTTGACATCACACATGGAGAGCTGCTGCTGTGTGCTGGGCAGGACAGTTGCCAAAACATGTTTCTGGCCTAATAAGCATAATTTCCTAATAATTAGTATAGTACTTGTGCCTGATACATTCGTCGAGACCTGTATAATCAGGTATAAAGTAGCATCCCTCCATGCTTGATGTCAGCTCAGGTATCAAGAAAGACACTAAAACACTCATTTAAAGGGGTTGTCTCGCTACAAAGAATAGCTTTCAAAATGTAGGGAACACTAAATGAAGACATTTTCCAAATATATTGCTTTGTTCATCTGTTTTTGTTAAGGAACTACAAGTGATATTATCACCTCCCTGGCTGTTTCAGTTCCCTCAGTGACCGACCTGTTTACAGCTTTTCCCCTGCTGTTTGTTCTATGTGATAGCAGGGGATGGTGTCATCACACAGGTAGTGGCAGCTCTGTGCTGGCTGGCAGTAAAAAGCTTGATTTATCAAAAGTAAACAGTACTAATTACAGGCTTTTGTCTATAGATCAGATAAAAACTCCTGCTAGTAGTTTCAGAGAGCTTCTGAGCTGAGATAAAATAATTACCAACTGAAAACACAGAATTGAATATACAGAGTGAATGCTTGTATGCTAATTACAGACGGTCTGACCAGGAAGTGACAGGATGCATCTATGAAACTATGACGGGAGACAACCCCTTTAAGTATGCATATATTGTTGCCTAGTATTAGCATAACTGAAGAAAAAAAATACTCAAATGCCTATCAGTAAATAGAGTACAAGTGTCCCCTCAACTTTCCATAACCAAGTAAACATCCTGAGATTTAGATAGTAAGCCTCCCAACCACTACCTTCTGCTTTTTTATTGACATTTCTAGCATCCTCAGGGATCATAGGATGCATTATAGCCACTAGGGCTATCACTTAGAACAAAAGATATCAGTTTGGGAAGGTTTACTGCCAAAGCTCATGAATCTTTCCTGGTTAAAGAACTGACCAGCAGACACCTGACATCTAATTAGCATACGACCTATGGAGAATCATAAGTACTTACAGATTCCATTTAAATTGTGTTGTCCTTAAAGGGGTTTTCACACCATGCAGTTTCACATTCACAGCAAGCTTTTTTTTCACTCTGGTCTTTGTCAGGCTATAGGTGGTTCTGTAGCAGTGATTATCATATTAAATTTCTCTGTAATTAGTTGAGACATTACTAAGAGCAGTGCAGGAGCGCTAATTTTCAGTAAACAAAGCTACACATGTGAGGAGTGAAAACAATTGCTTATCTGTAAACAAAAGCTACACTTGTTAGAGATAATTAGTCTGCTTGGAGTGAGCTCTCTGACCATGGTGACATCACTCCCTGCTCTCTGCTCTAATCATATAGCAGAGTTATGGTCAGGAAACCATAGAAACCTGTGTGCAATCAGATAAAATCTCTCATCTGGGTAAAGTAAAATCAAAAGACCAATGTATTTAGAAAAAGTCTGAAGTTACTTGTCCCTACATGTTGAAAGCTAATCTTTGTAGTGAGAAAACCCCTTAAGTTAAAGTGTTATTGCCATTATATAATATTGATTTCCACCTCGTTACGATACCAATAGTTAGGGGACAGCTGAAGTATAATTTCCCATTCACAAAGGAAAAAATGGAGTCCAATGGAGCTGGATAAAACTCTTCACATGTATGTAATCTTCAAAAGAACCTATTTTTATGTTACTGTAAACTTTCTTTAGGTACATAGTTTGTAAGCGTAAAAAAAACACACTGACAAGACTGATTCTATGCACTAGTATGAAAAATGCCTGCCCACCTCTGTGACACTCCCATACCGTCTCAGTGGCTGACCCATACATCCCACATTGTCATGTGCACGTGACTGCTCTGGCCTGTGATTGGCTGCACATAGCACGTGAACGATGGACCTTCACTGTGCAGCTGGGATTTACGGCCGGCCACCAGGATGGATTGCGGAGGTGAGTATACTTTTTTTCTATTTTTTTTTTTCTATTTCTAAACATACCCCAGCGGACCAAGGAGCTTTTATAAGTCCCGGAACACCCATTTAACGTTTCTCCTCTCCAATCTAATTATAGGTTCAGCCATTAACAGCTGTTCAAGATGTTCACCAACATATTTCCTGTAAGATTATTTTTTTGTGGCTCCCTTCCACAAGGTTTTTTGAAGACATAGGAACAGACACTGGCCCAATGCATTACAACATATGCAATGTCCTCCATTATTGCAATGCCTCTATTCTTATATGCTCAGTAGAAGATCACTGTAAGTCTATTTTATGGGATAACTGGGACTGTGTATGAAAATCACTTTGAAACATAAATTTCATCCTTTTAAGGCAACTGTTTAAATACTTTCCCACATTCAATGTTTCTGATGTCTCTTATGTGTGGTCTTTTTTGTCTTCATCCCTGTGTCAAAAAGGAAATGAGGAAATCGAATTTTAACAGGATACTCGCCAAAAAGGAGGAACATTTTAGTTTTACTTCCTTAAGAACATCCACAATTTTGAATATGGTCCATTGTCCTAGTAAATTGTTCTACTGTTTCTGTGTCAGATGCTTTGAGGAAAATTATCATTGCATTTTCATGTTTGATAATCAGTGTCCAGCTTCCAGATTTAATGTGCCCTTAAGATTTATCAATAGCTCAGGCTATGAAAATACATACTGTGGCTAAATGAAGATTCTCTACCCTTTCCTTTGCCAGTGATAAGGACAGCATTAATCTTAATGTAACCCAAAAATTGAGGCTACAAAGACTTATACCCTACAGAGATTAAATGATATATTGGAGCCAGGGATATACTTCACTGCCAGTGGTATAGCTACAGGGTCGCAGCAGTCACATTTGTGACTTGGCCACTGAGGTTTGGGGCCCATAGACTCCTCCTCACCACATAGCTGCATTGCTGGGTCACATAGAGCTGGTGCTTGCATAGTGGAGATGATAGCTTTTGTCCCCAAACAAAAGCAATGCCAGCGTGATCTACATTGGGAGCCAGTTGTTATGTACAGCTACCTCTAATACTAATACCAGCCATTTAACCCCAAGATGCTGTGGTCAGTAGCAGCATCTAGGTAACTAGCAGAGGGAGGAGGCTCTCTCTGACTAATCATTGGCACCCCCACAATGTAGTTGTGCGTATAACTTTTTTCCACCACCCTTGACCCACTTGAAATTAATTTTGTTTTGCTGGACAACTCCTTTAAATAGGAATAATTTTCTGTGGCATGCTACACCGCAGTCATCTGTCAGATCAAGTAGAGAATCTACTGTTAAAAAGTAGAGGTCCACAGCTGTTGTGTGGGGGGTAAGGGGACCCAAGTTAAAGTTTTGTACTAGGGCTCATGAGCTTTTAGCAATGCCCCTGTTCACTGCTATCTGTTTGACTTACAGATCTTTATCCCCTTGACCAAAACTGAGTATGTTATTGTGGACGTAATGTTTTTCCATTACTATACTTAAATGAATTTATTATATGATTACTCACTATAGAAGGTCTTTAATAATGTGTATTTATAATTCACACTGATTCGCACTGTTAATTATCAAAGTTTGTATCCTATTAAAAAAATTCTTGAATGTAACAAAATGAAAAAGTGAAATAAAATAAAGAATAAAAATACTAGAACAACACAAAAAATACAATAAACTCATTTTTAGCATATTCATTTTATTTAAATGAGGTTTGTCCATCTCCGGAGTTCACGTACTCCCTACCACTGCAAAGTTTGTTACTTCCTGCTTTGCCTTCCGTGCTCCATGGGTGGTACAGGCTCTGCTGATTGACAATTCAGGCCAACAATTCTGGCCTCACTGTGTGCACTCCCAATGCTACTATGAAAACTGCTCATAGAAGCATAGAGAGTGTGAAGCTCTGTGCACTGAAAACTGCAGATACATGCTTTGCAGCATTAATAGAATGGTACAAGGTTAATGAGCTCTACCTGTAGCTATCAGTAATAAAGATAAGAGTAGAGACTGAGAGGCGCATTACTGTTAACCTGGCCACTTAGCCTCTCATGCTGATAAGAAACAGCAAAAAGTGATGTACATTCAGGCACTGTATCCACTGGAAAACTGACCAAAATCTAGTGCTCTGTAGACATAGCCTAACAGTTTGACACTTTCTGTTCTGTAGAGAAAGCTTTTCAGCAGTCTCCTCATTATCAGTATAGGCAGGATTACACTGAAAGGGGACACCAATATGTATAGATAACACAGGATCAACCATTCACAATAGGAGATGATCACAGCTCCCTGTCCACCTGCCTGCACAGTAACTTCTTCCCAGGTCACAGTGCATGTCTAGAAAACTCTCCTGTAGATATCATTGGTTCCCTTGAGTTCACAGGCTCCTATGCCCATGTAAAGCATCTCTTTAGATGCTGTTAAGAGCAGCTCAGCTCTAAAGGCTTTCCCCATAATCAGATACAGGCAACAGAATTGAGAAATCACCAATAAGAAAAAAATGGCTAAGAAGAAAGAATATGTATCAGAGTGCTGTTTAAAGAGAACCTGTCACATAGTTTATGCCCCCCTGGTTGAGGACAGCACAAGCTAGTGACAGACATGCTGTTCCCAGCGCTGTGTCCCTTATTCTGTAAGATGCTGGCGTTTTCATGTATTTAATGCTCAAATCTGCAGTTTTCAGCCAGAAGAGTCATTCAAAGAGTCAGTTTTATTCAAATCCCGCCCACCTGAGGCTATTCCCGCCCACCTCAACTGATAAACCTATTACTTTGAATAGGTAGAAACATGTGAATAACTGTCAGTGGGCGGAGCTAGCCTTTGGTGGACGGGGCTAACGCTTGCTCACGAATAAGGTTTGAGCATTAAATGTTCTAAAACTACAGCATCTTACAGAATAAGGGACACAGTGCTGGAAACAGCATGTCTGACACAAGCTTGTGCTGTCCTCCGCAAGGGGGCATAAACTATGTGACAGGTTCCCTTTAATTAGAAAAAAAAAATAGGCATAGATTCTCTTCAAAGCTGATTAATTCAAAAACTGTAATAGTTTCTTGGTCATTGAGACCAGTAATGGCTTGACTATTAGAGGCCTATGTCCTGTAAATCTGAAGAGGTCTTGCTACTCCAGTGGATCCCACAGATGCTTGATTAGATGATTAGATTGACATCTTCATCATGTTCCTTTAACAATTCCTTTCTGTGTTGTGGCAGGGGGCATTATCCTCCTGAGAGTTGTTACCGCCATTCAGGAATAATGTTACCGTAAAGAGGTTTAGTGGGTCTACAACAATATTTAGGTAGATGGAAACTGTCAAAGATTGCCAGAGCATTATTACACTGCTTCCTCTTGCCTTCATCTCATAGTGCATCCTGGTGCCAATTCTTCATCCAGGCAAGCAACATGTGCTCGATCATGATAAAAAAAAAGTGATATATTAGATCAGATCATCTGATTGCTCCAAGATCTAGTTCTGATGTTTGTATAGGCACCTTCAGAAGTGGGCAGGGGTCAGCATAGGCATACTGACTGCTCTTCCTCGACACAGACATATGCCGGAGGCTGCAGTTCCCTGTGTGTTCTGACACCTCTTTGTCAAAGCATGGATTTTTCAGCAATGTTTGCTACAGTAGCTCGTTTATGGGATTAGACCAGATGGGCTAGCTTCGCTACCCATGTGTATGAATGAGCCTTTGGCACCCATAACTTGTCATCTGTTCACTGGCAGTGCGTTCTTGGACCACTTTTGCAAGGTACTAAACACTGCATGTCTAGGTCACCTCCAAAAGACCTATCACGTTGCAGATTCTGTAAAACAGCCATCACAATTTAGCCTTTGACAAAGTTGCACAAATCCTTTAATTTGCCTATTTTTCCTGTTCACGTGTTTAAAGTTGTGACAGATCAAACATTTATTGTATGTACACTTCTGTGCAAACGTTTTAGGCAGGAGTGAATTTTTTTTTCAAATATAGAAGTATTAATAGTTTATTTTTATCAATTAACAAAATGCAAAGGGAATGAAGAAAAGAGAAATCACAATCAAATGAAAATTTGCAGAGACCTTCACAACAGCATCAATTTCTATAAATACAAAGCTAAAAGTTTTGCCTAGTACTACCCTGTTTCCCCAAAAATAAGACAGCGTCTTATATTAATTTTTGCTCCTAAAGATGCACTATGTCTTATTTTCAGGGGGTGTCTTATTTTTCCATGAATAAATTATAGCTGCAGGAGCCTGGTCAGGCAAGTGGAATTTATTATTTTATTTTTATTAACTACATGGGGGGGCTCTGCCTGGCTACAATGGGGGGTGGGAAACTACCTGGCTGTCTACAATGGGGGCACTACCTGGCTGGCTACAATGGGGGCAACTACCTGGCTGGCTACAAATGGGGCAAAACCGGGCTGGCTACAATGGGGGCAACTACCTGGCTGGCTACAATGGGGGAAATACCTGGCTGGATACAATGGGGCAACTACCTGGCTGGCTACTAAAGGGGGGAACTACCTGGCTGGCTACTAAAGGGGGCACTACCTACCTGGCTGGCTACTAAAGGGGGCACTACCTACTTGACTACTAAAGGGGGCACTACCTACCTGACTACTAAAGGGGCAACTACCTGACTACTAAAGGGGGCACTACCTGGCTACAAAGGGGGCAACTACCTGGCTAACAAAGGGGGGCATCTACCTAGCTACAGAGGGGGCATCTACCTTGCTACAAGGGGGCATCTACCTGCCTGTAAGGGGCACTACCTGGTTATGGGGGGCTACTACCTGGCGATAAGGGCATCTACCTGGCTTTCTTCCAAAGCCATTATGTAGTTAGGAGGAGTGGGTGTGGCTTTTTGAAGGGGCGTGGCACACAAAAAGATCGGCGTGTCCATGCAAATTTTTGCCGCGGCTGGCTACACGCGCCGCCCTCTTTAATCTCCTGCTTTTCCATTTTCAAAAGTTGGCAACTATGGATATATGTATGTAAAGGACATTTTATGGCAGCTGCAGGGACTTATCTCAAAGGATGGCGAATGTGACAAGCTGGGACGTGTGGAACTAGAAGTCCCAGCATAGCCTATCAGCCATCCTGTGAGATGTGTGTCAGTATCATTGCTCTGTTCTCCCCCCTCTTCCCTCTGTTACTTACATGTACTTTGTCTACGCTCCTTTGGATGTTCGGGACCTGTGGTGACAGTCACATGACCTCCCTTCACAGGTCCTTCAACCCTCTAATGATTTCCGCTATGTCTTATTTTCGGGGGGTGCCTTATATTAGGGAATTCAACAAAATCTCTGCTACGTCTTACTTTCAGGGGGTGTCTTATTTTCGAGGAAACACGGTATATAATGAACGGTTACAATACAAACAACAACTGGCATTGAGGTGATGTTGGACATACAGTAAATGTACACATGTAATGCAGTTTATATTTTGTATGATGACTTTTAATAGGAAACTGCAGACTATTTCTCTTGTTCCTGTATATACCCAAAATCTTGAGATGTCACAGAGGAGATGACAAATAATATTTCTATACACAATAGAACTATATATTCATAAAACAATAACATATGTGGTTTGATGTTCACACTTAACTTGAAAAAAAAGTCATGCATTTTGGTGCATGCCTGTTTGTGCAAAATGTTTTTTTCTGTATTTTGTGCTGCTGTAATAAATCTTTTTTTTAAGTTGACGGGGCTTAGTGGGAGAGTCACAGCCTTTACCACCTTTACAAATTATAGTGGAAATCTACTGCAGATTAATATCAGGAGCAAATTTTAAGTTAGGGTACATGGACAG
The DNA here is from genome assembly GCA_025379985.1 of Phyllomedusa bahiana. Classification (NCBI taxonomy): domain Eukaryota; kingdom Metazoa; phylum Chordata; class Amphibia; order Anura; family Hylidae; genus Phyllomedusa; species Phyllomedusa bahiana. The sequence continues at coordinate 21,136 of JAODAL010045655.1, read as the reverse complement.
TAAATTATGGGCAGGGCCGTTCCTAGCGGCGGGCGATGCGGGCGATCGCCTTGGGCACCGAAGCTCCGCTCACCCGAGGGGGGCGCCGCCTTCCTCGCCCGCCTGGCGGATCGCCCCTGACTCTGCGCGACTGTTATAAAACAGTGCTGGTGCAGGGAGGAGGCAGGATGGATCGTTCCCGTCCTGTCTCCTCCCCTGTATCAGCGTCACAGGGGGCGCACGGCTTTCACCGTGCCCCCTGCGACGCTGGGTCTCCTCGGTCCGCAGCTCTGCCGGCCGAGTAAGATCCCTGGGAGCTGCGTGACAGTGTAAGCAGCTTGATGACGTCACGCCGCTTACGCCACTCAGCAGCTCCGGACCGGGACGCACGGACCGAGGTGAGTACTTTTTTGTTATTTTATAATTACTTACAGGGGCATCACTGGCTACAAGGGGGGCATCACTGGCTACAAGGGGGGGCATCACTGGCTACAGGGGGGCATCACTGGCTACAAGGGGGGCATCACTGGCTACAGGGGGCATCACTGGCTACAGGGGGGGCATCACTGGCTACAAGGGGGGCATCACTGGCTACAGGGGCAACACTGGCTACAAGGGGGGCATCCCAGGCTACACAGGGGGCATCACTGGCTACAGGGGGGCATCAGTGGCTACAGGGGCATCACTGGCTACAAGGGGGCATCACTGGCTACAGGGGGCATCACTGGCTACAAGGGAGGCATCACTGGCTACAGGGGCATCACTGGCTACAGGGGCATCATTGGCTACATGGGGCATCACTGGCTACACAGGGCATCACTGGCTACAAGGTGGGCATCATTGGCTACAAGGGGGGCATCATTGACTACAGGGGGCATCACTGACTACAAAGGGGCATCTACTGGCCACAGGGGCATCAACTGGCTACAGGGGGCATCTACTGGCCACAGGGGCATCACCTGGCTACAGAGGGGCATCATTGGCTACAGGGGGCATCACTGACTACAAAGGGGCATCTACTGGCCACAGGGGCATCAACTGGCTACAAGGGGCATCTACTGGCCACAGGGGCATCACCTGGCTACAGGGGGGCATCACCTGGCTACGGAGGTATCACTGGCTACAGAAGCATCACTGGCTATGGGGGCATCATTGGCTACAGGGGCATCATTGGCTACAGAGGGGCATCACTGGCTACAGGGGGGCATCACTGGCTACAGGGAGCATCAACTGGCTACAGGGGACATCACTGGCTACAGTGGGGGCAGCAATGGCTACAGGGGGGCATCACTGGCTACAGGAGGTATCACTGGCTACAAGGGGGTATCTACTGGCCACAGGGGCATCACCTAGCCACAGGGGGCATCTACTGGCCACAGGGGCATCACTGGCTACAGGGGGGCATCACCTGGCTACGGAGGCATCACTGGCTATGGGGGCATCATTGGCTGCAGGGGCATCATTGGTTACAGGGGGCATCACTGGCTACAGGGGGCATCAACTGGCTACAAGGGGGGCATCACTGGCTACAGAGGGCATCGCACTGGCCACAGGGGGCATCACCTGGCTACAGGTGGGCATCAACTGGCTACATGGGGCTACTACCTGGCTATAGGGGGCTACCATGTGGCTAGAGGGGGCATATTACATAACATATGAGGTGGTATAGATGGGGAGTTTGTATAGAGATAGGAATTGGTAGAGAAGTGATGATAAATTGAGGAGTCTAAGATGTTTGTTGTGTAAATTTTACAGGAAGAGTCGTAAGTAGTCATCATGGCGGTCTGGGACAGATGGAGAAGAAGAATCTCACAATCTTCAAGGTGTATGAGATGCCAGCGTTAGATAATTAAGCAGGTTTTTTTTTATTTTATTTTTTTTTTAATTTTCATTAAAGGTGGCCTTACACACAGAATAAAAAAAAATAAAAAAAAACGCTGCATTTTATTTCAGTTTTACTTTTTTTCCAAGCTAAAGCCAGGAGGGGGTTCAAAAAGAATGGGAAATGTAAATAATTTTTTTTTATTAGGGTATGTTCACACAGCATATTGCAGGTGTACTTCAGCACATACTGTGCGCACAACTATACACCTGAGACACACCTGTTACTTCTGAAACGCTCCCACTGACATTCATTTTCCCCGGCGTGTAAAAGCAGGGAAGAAGAGACATCATATTTTTCTCCTGGCGCATTTTGTACAAGAAAATGGCAGGTATTCATAGGTCTCATTGTATTTGCGAGGCGTAATTCAGGCGTATTGCAGCGCAACATGTGAACATACCCTTAATGTTGTGCTTTTCATGGAACAAATCAGGATACCTTTTTGAATAATATAGGAAATGTGAAAAAAGCCAAAAAAATGCAAAACATACACCTGTATTTGTTAAAACAGAAAAAAAAAAATTATATAGGACTACGCCACAAACTGCCTAAAGTGCACACCATACCGTCATTATGCTGCATTTACAAAATAATTTAGCCAAAAATGCAAGTGACAAGAGAAGAAAAACAATGTTTGTAGTTTTTTTTTTATATTTGCCCAGCTAACATTTGGCTGCACACTTTTTGGGACACAAAGAACAGGTAGAAATGCTAAAAAGTAGTGGGCCTTTTGATTCAGACACTATACGTGACAGAAACCTGTCTTCGGTATTAAAATGCGGATCAAATACTAATAATACTATTTGTTCTCTTTTTGTGAGGATTAACTTTTTTTATATTGCTGAAATACACATAATAAAAAAAGAACAAATAAAGATCAGGTAAATTGATAAAAAGATTTAAAAAAAACTGTTTTTCACTTTTACATTTTTTTTTTACAGCACTAAAATACATTTTGTAATATCACTTTTCCGTAACAGCTGTTTATATATAGATGATATTAAGTCTTAAGTTCTTCAGGGGCTGGGTTAAAAGTTGTGGTTTAGTCTGTCAGTATTTTTTAAATATTTTTTTCTTTTTATTTCACATATTGTGCCCCAATAATGCCATAAACAGACCTCTGGGGTGGCATTTTTACATACTTTTTTTAATTTATTGTTTTGCTAATTTCCTAATTTTAACTGGAGTTCATATATTAATCCCAGCAACATGGGACAATACAGCCATTAGTACTGACTGCAGAGCTGATTTGGGTCAGATAAGACCAGGTAGCATATCATGTTACTGAGCCTTGGCGATCATATGACCTGAAGTGACCCAGAAGTGAAGAGGCATAGATGGTCAGGGAGCTCCAAAGTGGCGGTGGCAGGGGACGTGCAGATAAGTATAACTTATGTAAAAAAAATGTATCTATCCAGCAGGGGCGTAGCTAGAGACTCAGGGGCCCGGGTGCAAAACTTCAGCTTGGGCCACCTCTACCCCCAGATGCCGTCTGTTGGCCAGTACTTCAACAACAGGTTCCCTACTTGGCATAGCGGATGTCTGTGGTGTAGCACGATGCAGAAAATTATATCTATTAAAAGAAATTGTCCAATAGAAGAACATGAATTTCAACCAGTGTCTGTTCCCTCTTGTCCCTCTCCCCTGCAAATAAAAACATTGTGGGGGGCTTTGCCTCAGCTATTGCCTGCACCGGGCAGGGTGCAGCTGTGAGCGCTGTATCACTGGCTCTATGCGACCTGACCCAGTGATACTGCAAAGTGGCAAGGGGGCTTCTGGTCTCCTTGGCTCAGGGGCCCAGCTGCTGTGACCCCTGTAGCTACACACATATATACACACACATCTATATACACACACATATACACACACACATATATACACACACATATATATATATATATATATACACACACACACACACATATATATACACACACATATATATACACACATATATATACAGACACACACGCACTCATATACATATACACAAATATACACACACATATATGTACATATATATATATACACACACATATATATATATATATACACATATATATATACAAAAATACACACACATATATATACACATATATACAAATACACACACACACACATATATATACAAATATACACACACACATATATATACCACACATATATACAATATACACACACACACTATATATGTATATATATTATATATTATTATATATTATTATATATATATATATATTATATATATATATATTTACACATACACACACACCTATAGTGTGTGTCTGTGATGTGTATGGATTATGTAACATGAGACTGGCCCATGTGGCAGGGATGCTGGTACTTATAGTTCTACAGCTGCTGTGAGACTACAAGTACCAGCATACAACACTAGATCAAAACTTAAATGATATGTAGTGTGGTATGCTGGTACTTGTAGTCCCACAGCAGCTGGAGAACTATAAGTACCAGCATAGGCATGACTTGAAGCTCCTGGGCCCTGGTGCAAAAAGGGAAATAGAGGCCCCACACTTACTCTGTGCCATTCACAGTACTGGTCTCATCTTATGTGGCAGAAGGGCTTTTGGGCCCCCTCAGGCTGCAGGGCCCGGTAGCGACTGCTTCCTCTGCAACCTCTATAGCTACGCCCCTGAGTACCAGCATGCCTGCCACATGGGCCAGTCTCATGTTACATAAGCCATACACATCACAGTCACACACTATAGGTGTGTATGTGTGACTATACTGTATGTATACATTATGTATTATAACATATAAAGTGTGCTAGTGTTACACTACAGGAGCTGCAGGCAGTTTGAGCTGTGCTTCTCTTGATGCACAGTGAAGTGTTCCGCCTGGAACGCTGGGAGACGGAGCGCTCCTCCCCCTTCCTTCCAGTCTCTCTCTGCAGCCGGCAGCCTCCGTTTACAGAGCTGTGTACCAGCTGCTGTTGCGATGGCACAAGCTGTGTGGCAAGGGGGGCTCGTGGACCCCCTGGCTCAGGGGCCCGGTCGCAATTGCGACCCTTGCGACCCCTGTAGCTACGCTACTGCCATCCAGACTCCACTGAACATCATTTTGGTTTGCTGAACAGCACCTTTAAAAAGACTTTTTATTTTCAAGCTTTTAAGCATGTTTGAAAAATTATGCATATAGTTTATAATGTATACTACAAGACTAAGGCTACATATTGACTTTGGCCGTGTCACATACATCACACAATTAAAGATTGCAGTGTCTTACGCCTGCATTGCAGCTAATGTAAGTGGCCAGACAAATGGCTGCAACCACATGAATTTTCTTTAGCTGGCGACTGCAATCTTTAGCTATGTATCATGTGATACAGCCAGCGTTGCTAAGAAATGAGAATTTGAGTTTAAGCAAGAAATGCACAATTCTATAAATTGGCAAAATGCTTACAAAATAAAAGGCCATATAAGCATAGCCCAATGCTTTTAGTAACTAAACATGTGTTCCATCTGGGACACTTATGAGACTGATGTAAGTAATGGTGCTTATTAGTTCATTATGCAGTCACTCCAGCCACATTTTTATGGTCTGCCCTAGGGGAATATCACCATTGATTTGAACAGACCCTTTGTCTGATCTTTGACCAAACAGAACTAAAAGGCAGCAGGTGGTGTGTCTCTTTAAATCCTAAAAAAAGGGAGCATCTGTTATTTGGAAAAATGTGACAGATAAGAATCGATCTCTGTAAGGAAACTCTCATTTACTAACAGATTTGCACACTTCCTGTTTTTGTCCCAATAATGTTTTTTTATTCAGATCTTAAATCCTGATTCCTGAAGCATCCTTTAGAAACAGACAAAGGCTGGAATGACGCATGCAGTTTTGGATGCAGTTTTTTGAGCCAAACACAGGAGTGGATCTTTAAAGGAAGAGAAATATAGAGGAGAGACTGATACTTCTCTTCTTTTTGAATTTACTATTGTGTTTCTTTAAAAAAAAACTGTGTCAAAAACTGCATAAAGCCTACCATAAAGCTCTCCACAGCGATACACCTCCATACTTCTCCCTCATCTCTGTCTACCGCAATACCTGGTCTCTCCACTCTGCTCATGATCTTAGATTACATGCCGCAATCATCCGAACCTCCCATGATTGTTTCTGAGATTTCAGACATTCTGCACCGATTCTGTGGAACAGGCAACTGTGGGCGATCAGGCACACTCATAATCCTGAGCCATGAGCCATGAGAATACATCTTCTAAGACAGGCCTACCAAGATCCCTTAGGGATAACCTCCCGCTTTCTATCGCACACATTTCTGTTACTCCCTGCACTTGGTCACTCACAGGCACTTATCTGTATACAGATGTACGGTCTGGTTGGCAGATTCATCCACTTTTGATGTAATCTACTCCATATTTATTAAACATTGCAAACCAAGCACTTCTCACCCTTCATCTCACCCATACACCCTAACAGATTGTAAGCTCTTTCGAGCAGGAGCCTCATACCTTGTGTCTGATCTGTAAATAGATTTTTACTGTGTAATGTTTGGTTTTGTCTGTACTTATACCCTCTAAACTGTAAAGTGCTGTGGAATATGTTGGCACTTTATAAATAAAGGTTATTATTACAGAAACTGCATGTGTGATTCCAGTTTTCCAGTCTATGATGAATATGTTGCAATTTCATATAGGTTGCACAAGAATTCAACAGATATATGAAAAACATTTTGATGGCATACCTTAAAGAGGATTTAAAAAAGAGGTAACTATGCTTAAAAATGATCATCTTTATTTATATAGCGCTAACGTATTCCACAGCACTTTACAATGTAGCAAGTATAGGTACAAACAATCTATGTGGGTGTAGGGTTGAGACGAAAGGTGAAAAGCACTTAAAATACTTGAAGACTGATAGCTCCTGCAATGGAATTACATGGTTCTAAAACAGAACTGCAGTTAGCTATGAGCCTTCAGCACACTGTAAGTTGCTCCAGTGGTTTTGTAGGAAAAGGGAAAGACACATGGAGAACCAAAACAGTGCTGTGTAGCAAGGATGGAGTAAAACCTCCAAGAGACAAATCAGTGGGCTGAAACCAGAAACTGAGAGAGGTGCTGCAAAGCAAGGCATGACTATAGGTGGCAAGATATGAGCTGGTAAGAGACAGAGAGACTTTTGGTATGGTGATCCGACGGATTTTAATGAGGAATTCTAAGATTTCTGCAAGGAAAACACATTGGATTTTTCCGATTGGAAAGTCCGACGTGTGAACATACCTTTTAAGAGCCATTTTCAGGTCTGTGTGTGGGCTGTAGGTGTACAGAGTGGAACAGATCAGAAGACAGTGAGAACCTGGCTGCTATGAGGCCTTGTGTGGGACCTGTCCATCCAAGTCTGATACAGTATTTGGACTGATGAGGCTAAAAGGGAGATAGGCAAGCCAAATGGAGATTTAGTAAAAGGATTAGAAATGTATCCCTCCACCAGCATAAAAAGACAAAATTTAGGAGTAGCGAGGTTCCTCCAGCCAAGCCCTACCACACATATTTATGTACAATATGTATAATTGCTGCCTTTTTCACTTTTTTACTTTTTGTATAGACCCATTTATAGATATATTGGGCGACATGTAAGAACGGGGCTGCACCAGTTACCTGGCGTCAAAAAGCTTTAGTAGACCTGTTCTATAGATGTATGAATAGTCGCATTTCAAACTTTGGTGCGATAAGCTCCTGTACAACACTTTTTGATGTGCCAAAGTTTGATGGTGTTCTGGGGGCATCGAACCACATTCATAGAATTAGACACATTTATGATTCTTTGACGCCAAACTTTGGCGCAGAACAGTTAGAACAGCCAGACCAGGGTAAAGGTGGTGCCTGAGCCTTAGTTGTCGTATTGGCACTACACTGCGCCTGTATGTATGACCTGCAGAAGAACAGCTTCATACATTCTGGCGCATTCTACATTACTTTAAAGTCCCTCCTGTATAAAACTAGGGCTAAGGACTGGACGCATTGTCCACAGCAACATGTATGAGAACTGTTTCCATTCTTAGACCTTCTTTAAAAGCTGAAATCTGATTAGTTACAATAGGCAATAATTTATGTCTGTATATATAAAAAAGCACATACATCCATTGTTGTTTATTTACTGCAACAAACGCTGTTAGGCCCCGTTCACACGGCTTATTTGCCGACGGATTGGCGCCGTATTCCGTGCTGGATTTGCGCTTCAATACGGCGCCAATCCGTCGGAGTCATTACAGTAATCCACTGCTCTCATAGAGAACAGTGGAATCCGTCGCTCCTCCCCGCTCGGCAAATCCGCCGCGGGGGGAGAAAGTGACATGCACATTATTTACGGCGCTGACGCGCCGTAAACAATGCATTGTCTATGGGGCCGGGAGCGGCGCCCCCGCCGCGCTCCGGCCCCGCCCCCGCCCCGCCCCTTATTCACGGCGGATTTGTGCGCTCAATACGGCGCACAAATCCGTCGGGAATAAGCCGTGTGAACACGGCCTTACTCTAGTCAGAACATTTTATTGTTTGAACTGTTCATGCTCTTTAGCTGATTCTATGAGATTGAGGGGCGAGTGTCTTCTCTCAGCAGGCGTGCCTCTCCTCCCAGGAGGCGTGTCTCTCCTCACTGAAGCTGTGACATCATCATTTTGTGAGAAGCAGGGGAAGAGGAAGGTTGTCTGGAGAGAACAGATCTGCAGCCTCCTGCTATGATTTTTATGTCTGCAGAGCCTTCAGGCTCTACAAGCTCCTTGCTGTGCTATGATATAACCAATTATACACACAGTCTGAACTGATGAAACACATGTGAGGAATGCACACTGCCCCATCCCTCATCCCCTTCTGTTACCAGGCAGGAGGTTGTGTGACTGCGTTATATGGAGGGAACACAGGACATAAGACTTTGTTATATGAGGGGACCTATGAGTTAAACAGTCAGTAATTAGTCAGATCATTCACCTTAGAGCTGGGAGATAAGTATAGAGCCAGCAGCCCTCTCACATAGCTGGTTTCACTTTCAGTTTTAACAGCTCAGAGGGGAGTAAACACAGAGTGTGCAGGCAGCCAATCACAGTACAGGAGGTGTGTCCGGGGCATTTCTTATTGGGGGTGTATCCCAACAGTCTTAATGAAATTTCAGACAGCCAATCACAGAAAAGGGGGCATGTCCCAACTAGCAGCAGCAGAAATAAAAAAAAAAGATGCACAGTAAAGCTCATATCTGCTATACTAAGTGACTTAGGTAATGCAACACAATTACAAAAGTGCTTGATTTTACTGTCCTCGCAGGTGAGTTCTTTTTTAATTTTCTTACCACTTCCATACAGCAAACCATTTCTTTTTTAAATCATAGACAACACTTTAACTTATCAGAATAAAGGTGAGATGACAAATGTAGCCACACATAGGTTTATACCATTTCTGGAAGGAGAGGCAGATCACTGATGTAATACACTTATGGATGTATAGTTATAGATAGCTAGATAGATAGATAGAATGTGAGTAGAAAGTAGCTGTTGTAGGTGGTTCCAGTGCGGATGTAGGCAGTGCCAGTACTGATAATATTTCAACTGATATAATTAAATGGCTGCATGTAGAAATGGTTCAAGCCATAAACTAAGGGGGACAGTATGAACCTGGCGCTAACTCACCAGTTCTACCTTTGTTTTTAATAGTGAACAATCCGACAGTATATATATAAGTGTCTCACAGCACTTTATAAATGTGTGCCATTCGGCACCAAAAGTAATCTTAGCCATGCCACTTTGAAACTGGTATAGAGTTACATGACAGTTTCATGCCAAACTTTGCCGCATTTTTGTCATATTGTATGACTCTGGCATGACACGTTTGTTTAGCTTAAAGTTTGCTTGGCTCAAAGCATGCACAACAATGGCGCTAGACCGTTACTACTATGTACCTCAATGTGACAAGGTAGGGACCAGATGGCCTTACACTCAATATGTTCTCAAAGAGCTCATTAGTTATTTATGTTCCCATCTACTTTATATATTAGAGATTCTCAGTTGGATGGTAACCATTTCTATAAGAAACTTTATGTCTGTGGAATGGCCGCCAAGGAGCTGCGCTCTACCAGCATGAATCAGTTGAGTGCTTCAAGAAAAGGCTTTAGATAAATCTTTTCTTACAAACTAATTTATATATTACTTATGTAAGCTGTATATTTTAATTACTTATGTTAGCTGAAAGATGTGTGGTGAGTTGGCAATGTTGGAATCAGGAATTGAAATATTTTTGCTGCTTTAATCCCTTACTGATATTATAAGTATGGGTATGTCTTAATTTCACAGTATGGAGAGTATGGAGCGATGGATGAACTGCGCTGGTTATCTTACAGCTGACATCCGCAAAAATACTGCAGGTGTTATTAACCAGCTCCTGAATACCAGCTGTTTAAACCTTTTAGACACCTCAATTGACCACACCTCACTTGTGACGGACGACTGTTGATGCTGATCAGTTACCAAAGTCTGCTGGAAGCCTAATGAAGGCTTCATAAATATACCATGTAAATAATTTCTTTTAATTGCTGACCACCTATAGCAGGGAAAAAAGTCCAAATGTCTAAAGATTGTGGGTTCTGTGGTCATTTCACATTCCCTAATAAAATTGTGATAAAAGGTGATCTCAAATAAGGTTACATGTATCTCCAAAATTGGTATTATAAAAAAGTAGTTTGCAGCCTCAAAAAATCATTCCCTCAGGTCCATAGGTGAAAATGGTACAAAATGGTGCTGCAGTGCAAAGTTGAATGATAGAGAATGTTTTTATTTTTTAAAAGTACTAAAACATGATGAAAACCCTACATATTGTGGTATTTTCCAGAAACACATTGAACTGAAAAAATATAGATAATACATCACTTGTACCGAAGAATAAAGGCCATAAAAATAAAATCTCTGCAAACATGATGCAAGTAAGTTTTTCTTGCATTTCACCCCATTTTTCGGTTACCCAGAACATTAAATGGTATGGTCAATTGAACCACTAAAAAGTACATCTTGTCCTGCAAAAAACAAGCCCCGAATGTCTATGTAGATGAAAAATAAAAAATAAACCATGCTTTTGGATGAGCAGGAGAAAAAATTAAGAGCCATTTTATTATGACCATGCTGCGGGAAGGAGTTAAATGCTTCCTCAATAGGAACAGCAAGGCTAAGTAATCTAGTAAATAAAGAATGAAAAGACTTACATTTACATCTTGTCTTGTTTCTTTTTGTTGATAATAAATTTAAGTTGCATGCCCATTTTTTAGGCCTTTGGTGCTAGTTGTTTTTTCCTATACAACTCTTAGTTCAGCTACTTATTTCATTTATGATCTGATGATTAAGCTGTAGGTCAAAGACCAAAGAAGAAGAGACAAAAACATTGAATGTAGTGCAGTGAATAGTAATAAACGCCACACCCAGTCTGAAAGAAGCCTTATAGAGTAAATGATACTTCATATACTGTGTATACCCTTATAACATCAATGATCCAATGTAACATGGCATGATAAGATTGTGAATTTTGAAAGTTGTTCATTTCTGTGTCCTCTTTGGATGTGTAGTTTATGTATTTCCTGCAAGTTACTTATTGTTTTAGTCCACTGATTCTTGGTCTTTGACCCACAATTGAGTCATCCTATGACTGGAAAAGATTTCACTCAGTGGACTGTTATCTTTGTCTGGCCTTTGAGTAATTTTATCCCAGGAAATCCCCAGTCAGTGCGTATTTATTTTTCTCCTCTTTATTTTTGTACAAGAATGTGATGTTATAGTGTTGTTGGTCTTGTGGAAGTCAAGAGTTTTATACCCATTATTAATCATAACTAATAGAGCCATTGAGAACCCTTTACAAATCCATGGGGCTACCACATTCTCATTAGTACTAATGGACAAGCATAAGTCCAATTGAGAACTACGCTGTTTTATGTAATTCAAATTTCGTGTGGAGAAGTAAATTATTGTAATAAACATAATCCAGGTTTTTAAGTTATTGTTATCTGGCTGAAAATGTATTATAAAGGACAGCCTCTTTTTACCTATAAATTAATGGCCAAATTTATCCTATGTTAGGTGTTTACTTTCATTTTTGCTTCTTTTCTCATTGTAATATATCACCCGCATATAGATGATACCACATGAAATAGGTTCGGTAAAATGAGATTGCCTGGACTGGGGGGAAGGAATAATGTGTGTATAGTGGCTAAGTAAAACTGGCCTCACACGTGATAGAAAAACAAAGGGTGGTGACTTAATCGGTACATTACTATGATGTTCGCTGTTTTAACTATGGGTTACCCACATGGGGTCTGTAATGGGCCATCTTTCGTTTAATATACTTATTAATTTATTCTTACAGAAGGATTTGAACAATAGAATATACAATCTTTGCAGCTATTACTAGCTCCACTGATTATGGAATGTTGTTATACAGTATCTCAATATATAAGGGAGTTACACCCTTCACATTTTTGTAATTATTATACGGTCATGGATTTCTTTTGCATGGACAACACCTGAAGATATGAGACTGTGATGCATATGTAAAAGTAGTCAGTCGTTTAGATTGTGTGTAAAATCAACATGGACAGGCCTCATGTCTAAACTCATGGCAACCAGAGATGAATGTTACACCCTAAGTTGAAATGGACAAATTGTGCCTCCAAAAGTGTGCAATATTTGGTTGTGGCCACTATTATGTTTTCCAGCACTGCTCCTTTAACTCTCTTGGCCATGTTGTTCACTAGAGCTTCACAGGTTGCTATTGAAATCCTTTTCTCACATTCGTACATCCATGACAAAATCACTGGAGCTCGGTGGTTGTTAGATGACCTTGCGCTTCACTTCCAAATTTCCGTACTTATGTACACTGTCTTACTTTATATATTTACAAAAATGCGAGGGGTGTTCTCACTTTACTGTAGAGATCCTGCCACAACTTGATATTTATAAATCAGGTTGCACTATTTGCAAGCTATACATTCCTGTCAGCTTACAATACTACATAGCGCCAACAACTGGTTATGCTCCCTATTGTTTCTCTGAATGAGACGAAGTTCGAACAAGGTACAAGTTGTGATTAGTGTTATTGTGAATGTGATTGTAACACGTCTGTTATAGGTAACAATGTGTGTGTGCAATGAAGTAACTGTTAAAGTTGAGACATTTCCTTATAATTACACCTCCTTTAGTCTACCACAAGAGGACTGATACATAAGTCAGTCTCCAGCAAAAATCTATTTTATCCTGATTTCTGGAGTTTTCTGTCTCTAAACTAATATTTAGTGTTCGCTTTCAGCAGTTGGATAACATTATCCTTTAAGCTCCTATCTACGGACCATAAGACTTTTTTTAAATGTATAGCTTTGTTTCCAGATCAGCCAAACAGAAAAAAAAAAATGTATATCTGTAGCAATGCACATAATAAAATTTTCATTTAATTTGCATCTGTCTTCCAGTTATATTTTTTCTTTTGTACAGTACATGCAGTGAATTCCCAATCATGTGTGGTTCATGGATGACCTTATCATGTGACAACGTGATATGACACACAACATGTTGTTGCAAAAAGTCTTCTTACCCTTGAACTGTTCTCATTTTTAAATGTTACAGCCAACAAACTTATCTGTATATTATTGATTTTTTTATGTGATAGGCAACAACAAAGGTCAGGCAAAACAAATTAAAAAAGGTATTTTTTCTGTGGAGTGGAAAGAAAATGGTACTTGCTTGTTCCTAATTTATGACAAATAAAAAACTGTGGCGTGCATATGTATTCAGCACCTCCTGAGTCACACCATGCTTCTAATGGTGGGAATAATATATTCAGGGTGATTGTGCTAGTGTTGGCTTTCCTCTACACATAAACATTTGAATAAATTTGGGGACAAAAAGTTTAATTGTGTGTCTCATCTGCCAGAGCACCGTCTTCCACATGATTGCTGCATCTCTTACGATGTTTCATATGGGAATATCTGATGGACTTGCTTTCAAATGGGGGGGGGGGGGCTTTTCTTCATTGCCACTTTTCATAATAGGCTAGATTTGTGGAGTACTCATGACTAATAGTGTCTGTGAGGGATTCTACCTGTACCTGACTGTTGATCTCTGCAGTGATCCAGAGCGACCTGGGCCTCTTGGGCTGTTTCTCTATATCTAGTGCTTCCTATGCTGTTCCCACAGTTTAGGTGGTTGGGAGGTTAGCAGTTGTACATAGTCCTTACATTATGGATATGTTGAAAAGTGGGTCGTGAGATGTTCAGAGCTGCCACTAACTTTAATACTAAGCTTTCGGGTGTGTTCTTTGGTATTGATTTGATGCTGGTTTGTTATTAAAGGGTTGTCTCATTAACAAGGATTGCTTTTTATGTTAAAGATCTTGCAAAAACAAGTCACTTTGCAATATATGTCCTATTAACCAGTGTCCTACCTATTCTGAGATTATCCCCTCTTGTATGGGTCTGTATATGACTAAATTGGTTGCTATAGCGCAGACCTGTTTGATCTATATGATTGGATGACAGCAATGTGCTCCTTTAGTTACATGACCTTGGCTTATATGCAGCGTAGGTTGGAAGCAGTAAAAACACCCCTGACTTCAAAATGAAACCAAGGAAAACAGGACTGAGGTAAGATGAATCAATGTAGTGAGAACAAACCCCTTTTAATGTTCGGTAACAAACACTCTGAGGGCCTATGCAAAACATCCTGTAGTTATTAGTGAGAGTAATCATATACAGATGATTTCGTCTTTCTTAAGTAAGTGACTTCTAAAAGGCAATTGCGTCACATGAATTTAATTAACAGTGCTTTAGAGTACAGGGGGCTGTGAATCTACTTATGATGCCACACTTTTGTTTTTTTATTTATAGAAAAAAAAAGGTGAAAAAGTCATGTATCAATATCTTTACACTTCACAACTTCTCACATAATATATCAATAAAAAACTATTTAAGTTTATGAACTGTAGCGTTTAAAAATGAGGAAACAGTTCTAGGAGTATAAAGATTTTTCTGTCAAACCCACTGCACCACTGACGGGATTTCTGCCGCAGTTACGCGTGTGCTCGGAACGCGGGGGCGGGGCGGGGGTCCAGCAGTCGCCGGCCCCCATACACATCATTTTCCACGCGCGGTCTTACCAACGTGAATAATTGATCATGTCATTTCTCCCCAGCAGAGTGCTTCGTGAGCGGGGAGAGGTGGAGGAATCCATTAGTGCTCTATGAGTAATGGTGGAATTACCGTATGACTGGGACGGGATTATCACCGTAATTGTGCAGTACGCGCAATACTTAAGGCTGAAATCCATCCCAAAATAAGCTGTCTGTGAACATTGACCTTTATAAGTATTGCTTCACATGGGAGATTACTCTTTACATTCACGGTACTATATGGGGGACAGATATTGTTGTTCATGGGGTGCGAAAGCTATTTAATAAGAGCTGTATGGAACTTCATGTGCCTTCATTACTGCTCTACACAGAAGCTTTGAAGACTCTAAAAGCTTAACTTATTATAGGAGAATCATCTCCACATAGATACTGGTCTGGGGCATTGATATGGTTCCTCATGTGAGTGACTCCTACAGGTTTATGATACTAAGCTGTAAGTACTCCATGTACTACCTATATTACTGGATCACGCACATCACTCTGCTTTGTATGTGAGGCCATGAAACATTTATATTGGTATGAGTAAACTCAGTTATTCATCCTTATATTACAACCATTATACAGAGCCATATGACATAACCAGATACATACATATATAATTTAGGGCAAACATGTTTGATTTTTGGCTATTAGATGCCATTTTCTCTATGCCGCATTTTATTAGTGTAGAATCGCAACTGATTTACGTACACAGCTCTACTTGCAGATCATATATCTGGTGCATTCTAGCGGCTATAAAAATAAATTTGGCACAGGTTAACAACACTTTGAAAGTTGGTTTACTGTTCACTCAGCAGTTAAATGGGCGTCACTTGTATTGCCAGTACTGAATGCTATAAATCTATAGTTTGTACAGGGTTCTAGTGCGCACACGCCTCCCGCATGCCCTCCGAAATAAGGCGCACTACAAAGTGCCCCCGGGCGCTCTGTTATACGCCTGATATTGGTGTGTACGGGAGATTTTATACTATAGCACGAATGGGACTGAGCTTAGCCGTCGGGCTGAAAAGCACGCTAGACTTCTGGCGCAGTCCCATTCATACATGTCGCCCTTAGTGTCTTCTCCTCTACACAGTATGGTCAATATGGTCAATATTTTACCCTTATTGTATAACAAAATAGTGGCCCCTCAAGTTACAGTATTAATTTGTAGTGGGACGACTAATATCAGTTGATACCATTGTAAGTTGACAAAATAACTGCATAGAAAGCTATTAATTTGTTCTAAAGTTTGAAGATGTTACCTAAAGTGGAAAAAAATTATTTGGATATCTTATACTAAGCAGAAAGTCATATAACTCTATCTACATATGTACCTAAGGATTTGGGCTATTAATCTCCTTTGTTTGTTAGAGATAACACACTATGGGGGACATGTATGAAAACTGTCTTGGTCTAAGACTTTCTTTGTTTCCATGACAACCAGAATGCCCATTTCATTACTTAGACACATTACTTAGACACATCTACCTTATGGTCCGTACATGAATAATCTGTGTTCTACACAAATTTCTTCAGCCATAGAAACTGGCAATACTGGTCTTGCATGCAGTAAAAAAAAGACCAATACTCAGATGCTCCTCTTACAATATAGGCATCATCCAATGTTTCCACTTCTGTTCACCTATGAGGATTCTTCTTTCTGGGAGGATATTTAACCTGTGAGAATCATATGATAGTGCTAAATTCCCTAAGAATGAGTGACCAGTGTCCTAATTCCCCCTAAAAGCCATTTAAACCTCTTAGAGGCTCATTTGTGGGGTCATCTATGCCTTTTACATGTATCTACTGGGTCAAAGAATGCTGCTCTAAGCACCTCCTTCGCTGGAAAATAATTGGAAAATTGCAAAATATCCATCTGACACCTAGGATATAGAGGAAGTCTTGAAATCTCCACTCCCCGTCCTATATATTTACGGTTACTCAAATTAACTTAATTTCCTAAACCAATGTTATTTGAATAAGACAGGCTGTGTTTCTTTTGATACTAGTTGTCAGGGCTAGGCTGTGCTCAGTCTGCAGGGATCAACAGGCTGCAGCAGCTGAGATCAGTAGACACCCACTCTGTTTCCACATGATGCTGAACAGCTCGTGAGTGGGTCAGAGGCCCAGCCCACTCTGACAGGGGGCGCTGTCTACACAGCCAAATGGGGGAAGGACCCGGGGCAATTCCAATCATGCTACTGCGGGCAAGTATCCAGATACCATTTAAACTCCTGAAGAGCTGAGTGCAGCGCCTGTGATATTCCTGGCTGCCTTGTGTTTCTTGTTCTGTAGATAGTGTTTTGCTTATCGGTGTACCTGACCTCGGCCTGTTCTCCTGACAGCGGCTTGTCTTCTGATTTTGTACCTTGCTCCCGTTTCGTGTTTGACCTCGGCTAGGTTTACGTTTATTCCTCATGGTTATGATTTGTGGCTTTGGCGGTTTGGTATTGACCCGTGGATACTGTCTGACCTTTCTTCCTCCTGATGGCCCAGCACTTTGCAGCGCAGGGACTGTCGCCCAGTTGCATCCGCCGCCCCTAGGCAGCACGTTCAAGTAGGCAGGGACAGGGGCTGGGTTCAGTCAGGCTCACTGCACCTCGCCTGAAGTGACATTTCACATGGCATGAACCGTTACTGATCTACCCCTCACTATGGCACCACAGAATGCTATGGTAGAGTCACAGGATGCAGGGTCTAACCAGCTAGTTCCGGATCTGGCAGCCTAGAGGCGTAGAACAACAGGGGGCTACCCATTCAGACGGGGTCATGCACTTACCTTCCCCTCTGTGGAAGCCCCTTTCAGTGCCTGACAGTCTCAGGCAACAGGAAGGTCCTTTGTGGCAATTTAGAGAGGGTTGTCGCCTGTATTTTAGGGCTCGCCCACTTACCTCGGTCGAATGAGGAACAAAGGGTGGGAATTGTTATGTCCTTACTTCAGGGCTCCCCCTGGTAGCTGGGATTTTTCGTTACCGCTCTGACTCGCTGAACTGTCTTCTGTGGACTGGTCTTTGCTGCTTTAGGGGTACTTTTAATGACCCAGATAGGGATGCTGTGGTGAGCATCAGCCTGACCACTTGAGGATAGGTAAATAAGGATGGTGGAGGAGTTTTGCCTCACGAATTTCGTCGCTGGTGCGTTCCGTCTGGGTGGAGAACAGACCCTTGCTCTCAATACAGTTTAGATTAGGGCTAGCTGAACTTGTGAATGAGATTTATTGGTCGGATTACCATAGACCTGGTACTATTAGATGAGACTATGCACTAGCCGTTTCGTCTGGACAGTCAGATTTGAGGGAGACGAACTGGACAGAAAAAGGTTCCCCCTCGGTTGGTCCACCACCATGGTCCCCCTAAAACCTGTTGTTTCCGATTTAAAACAAAGAGGAGCCCATGCTAGTGGGGGCTTTTTCTGTCACTGCGGCTAGCTCAACCAGTAGGACTTTCTCGTCGCGTCCAGGGGTTGTGCCTTCTACTGTGGCGAAGATGACTACGGGAAGTTCGGGAAGTCTCCAAAGGAAGACAGGTATGGAAAGACTGCAAGCGCCTAGTTGGTCATGCTGGAAGATCACCTAGGCATGCAGGTATTTCACAATTGTATCTAAAAAGTTGCTGCTACCTGTTAAGATTTCATAATTGTCGCTG
Organism: Phyllomedusa bahiana; assembly: GCA_025379985.1. Lineage (NCBI taxonomy): Eukaryota > Metazoa > Chordata > Amphibia > Anura > Hylidae > Phyllomedusa > Phyllomedusa bahiana. The sequence goes on along the minus strand of JAODAL010045655.1, from coordinate 2,477 downwards.
TCTGGTTATGGGAGTGCGATTCTGGTCAGCTTCTTAATTTTGTTGACGCGTCTTTCGCCAAAGTTCTGGACTTACCTTGGAGACCGCTATCTGGATTGCGGTGTTGTGGTCGCTGACTCCTCCACTAGTCGTGGGCGCAATCCAACATTGTACCCTGAGCTGGAGTATGGTGGTCGGTATCACATACTATTGTAAAAAGTTTATTCATGTTATCTTGGAGAGGGGTGCCGCTGATGTGTTTTGTGGCTGACTGGCTTCAGAAACATAACCAGTGTTTGACTGGGAAATTCAGGGAAAGTTGTCAGGGAGTTGGGGGACTACCTGTGGTATGACAGATGTAGCTCCTTATCGCCATGTGGGAGAGTTGTGATGTGCTGGCTGATGCTCTATTGGAAGCGGCTGTGCAGCGTTGAGGCCTATTGCGGCATCTTGTGACGTCTCGCGCTCGGACTAAGGTTCCCAGAACTCATCCTCCTGGTGAAACTATGCCCGCACCGGTAACTGAAACACTCCATATGTCGCGCTGTGTCAGGACGTGGTTACCGTGATGGCTTATACAGCCTGAAAATTTGCACCTCTTTTCTCCGTTACATAACAGTATCCCGTGACGTAGCACTTCGTAAGAGGTATATTTCAGCCTGTGACTACACCGCCCTATAGGCCTACTCTCTTCCAGTCTTGCATTAGAGAGGGCGGAGTTTGAATATGAAGTCACCCGTTTTTTCAGATTTGCTTAAGGACCAAAGGTCTCTGCAGTACCTGGTCCATTGGAAGGGTATGGTCCTAAAGGAGAGATCATGGGGTTTCCCAAAGGCGAAACCCTATGGGACTTGAATCCCCTTGGTGGGGGAGGGGAATTCCAAAGAGGCTCACCCAACAAAACCCAGACCGGGAAGGGGCCCGGGGGGTGGCACCCCTCCAAATAAAAGGGGGGGAAACTGTCAGGGGCTGGGTTTGTGTTCAGGCTGCGGGGATCAACAGGGTTGAAGCAGTTGATCGGGGCCCCCACCCTGATTCCACATGCTGCTAAACAGCTCTGGGGAAGTGACAGGGGTTTCCAGCCAACCCCAATGACAGGGGGTTGTCGCCCCCAGCCAAGGGGGGAAGGAAACCCGGAGGCCGGGCCCCAATTTGGGCCCAATGGGGGGGGTTACCAAAAACCCTTTTTAAACTCCCTGAAGGGTTTTCAGCCCCCGGTGATAATTCCTGGCTCCCTTGTGTTACGGGTTTCTGTAGATGGGGTGTTTTTATTTTTTTCCGTTTCCCCTCCCCTTTGGGGGCCTCTTTCCCGGACCCCGGCTTGTCCCCGGGTTTTTGTCCCTTTGGGTTTCCCGTTCGGTAGTTTGCCCCTTGGCTTGTTTTTAAACGTTTATCCCTCTGGTTTTTTGTTAGGGGGGTTTGGGCTTCCCTATTTGATTTTGGGAACCGGGGAATTTGTGGACTTTTCTATTTTCCTTTGTTTGGCCCCACCCTTTTTAAAGGCAGCGAAAAGGGATGTCGCCCAGTTGCCGGGCTCCCGGGCCTAGGGGAGAAACGTCAAGCAGGCAGGGACAGTAGGCGGGGGTTCCCAAAAACAGGGCTCATTTGAAACCTACCTTGACGTGACAAAAAGTACACTTTATAAGGACTTTTGTCAAAATGATCTAGGGCGACTTGGGGAAAAGGGCCAGTTCAAAATTTAGTTTTAAAAAGGAGTGATGACAGACCAGAATGTAACCCTGTTCTTTTTTGCAGATCCAAACCTACGGTGAGTGAAAATTTATCAAACAAAAGAAATGGCTCAGACAGAAACCCCTTTATATTTGGTCGGGGTTTGTTCTAACTTTTAATCCAGCCTTGGTTTGGGGGAAAATCACAAAAAATCAAAATGCCCTCTAAATTTTTAAGAATTTTTTGTGGGAAACCCCCCAAAGAACGCCATTTAAAAATTTCCCTTTTGGCCCCTTTAAACAAAGGGACAAAACTCGCCAAAGTTTGGAGTGGGGCCTTTTTTCATAAAAATTCATTTTGCTAAAAAGAAAGACTGGGAAAAAAAATAAATTTTTGGGCCCAAAAGGCCCGTTCAAAACATGTTGCCCCTATTTCCCCGGGGGGCACTTAAATAAAATTTTAAACTTTTTTTGTAACTAAGAAAAAATAAAATGTTTAATTTTTGGTGAAAAAACCCCGGGGCCGTGGGGGGACGGTAATTTACATATATGGATTATTGTTGAACCCTTTGGGGAGGGTCTAAAAAGGGGAAACCCAAAGGAAATTTTGGGGACCAAAAGGGGTTTTTGACCCCAAGCAAAAAGAAAGGGTGCTTTTTTTTCTTATTTTTTGAATTTTAAATTTTGCCCCCTAAAGGAGAATACAAAAAAATTGTTTTAAAAAATTTTGCCCCTCGAAAATTTATCTAATCCCAAATTTTTTTGGCACCTAGCAGGGAAGTGTAAAAATTAAATTCTTTTTTCTGGGTGAAAGTACTAGATATCTGA
>JAODAL010045654.1:0-31722 GCA_025379985.1 Phyllomedusa bahiana | reverse complement strand
CCCCCCCATAATGATGGGGGTGTTGCTGAGTTTTCATGGCAGCTGGGAGTCTGACAAAGTGCTTCATATCTGCTCTCTATGGGAGTCTAATTAGATTGTGCTTGAGGTTGGGTATCATTGGTTTCCTGTCAGTGTGACTCTGACAGGCAGGTAATAATACATCCCACTACAAACTGTAAGAAGTGCAGTGTATTATGTAAGTGATCTAAGGGTGACATTTCCCATTCTTTTAAAATAATTATATTGTTTTTTTTCTGTTTCACTATTATTACATAATACAAACACTTTTTTTTAATAAAAATATAATTATTTTTGGGTTTACATTTGTTTATGTGTCTGTCAGTGGAGCTGTATGAGGACTTTATTTTGTGGTAGGAGCTGAAGTTTTCTTTGGTACAATTTAGGGTTAAAGTTAGGAAAGTTGTTTGTGTGACTTTTCATTATTATTTTTCACATGGACAACTCCTCCTATTTAGCACTGGGGCTTTTATGCCTCTTGCTGGGAATGGATTTTTGAGAGAGAGAGAAGTGACATGTCGCGCCACTGATAATGAAAGTGAATGGAGCCGGCCACCTGTGCTTGGAAGTATGCGCTGAACAGCGCGTAAGTCTAAAACACATGGCATATTGCAGCACGTACTGTACGCGCCCCAATACGCTGTTTGAACATACCCTAACAGTAAGTACCGTGCATATTTTTCTGTAATTAAGTTATATTGGATATGACTGCAATCAATCAATGTACATAATCAAGTTTACATATTAATTATATTGAACACCATAAAAAGTAAAGACAATTTCAAAGCTGATATTTTTTGTTCATCCTGCCCTTCAGAAAATAGAATAAAAAAAAGTATGGCTCTTAAATTGTGGCAATAAAAAAACCATGAAAAATCTCTCCATGATTAGAAGCACAAATGACTGAGGTGGCAGGGGGTTAAATGGGTTTTGCCACCATGTAATGTTGACGTGGGAACCTCCAAAATGGGTATTTAATCACATTTCTAAATATATGTGATTACAAAAAGTCAAGACTCTGAGAGCTACAGCATTTCTAAATCCCCCTTAGTTACCTGAAAGCTTCCACTAGACACGACCCAGGAGCTGACAGGCCGCGCTTGCGTGAAACACTTCTTATCTGATGACAGGCAAAATGAATGAGTTTTTCAGGACGCGGGGAGAAAGTGCAGTCTATGAGGCTGTGTCTTGCTGTATTGTGCATCCACTGTGGGACTGTTTATTATTTCACTTAGGTTTTGAGACGCTCCTTATTCCTCACTCCTTCACTCCCTCCCTCTCAGCCCTGCAGCCTTCATGACTCAGCGTGAATTGTTGACATTCTCCCTGTGCTGATAAGGAGGTAAGAAACTTGCATCCTGGCAAATCCCCTTTAAGAATCAATATGGACTAAACAGTTAGACCTTAAACACATGTTATGGGTTTCTAAGCACAATTTTATTGTTTTTTTTTTTGCACCGCCAAGTCATATTATTATGACCATCAACTCTCATCCACAGTACCTTGTGAAGATCAAACAGAAGCTAGATGGACTATGAGTGACTCAATAACGTCCTAGTAGGTTGTTACAGGTATCTTGAGCTATGCTGATTGCAGCACATCCCATAGCTGCTTGAGTGTGTGTGGGGAAAATCCAAAGAGCAAACATGATGATTGAGATGGTCTCACAGATGATCAATTGGGTTCAAGACTTATTTGGCCACACAGCCTACCCACACCTTACATGCCACCAAGCCAGCTCATGAGATGTGACTTCTTTCATGAGCTATGTATTGCTGACTTTGAAAGTAGCAAGTCTTCTTAATAATCTGACTCAACTATGTATTATGGACAACACTATCTAAAGTCTTATTGATAACAGTAAATCTGGAGCATGTTGAAATTGAACAACTGCTATATATTCTGTTCATCTTTATACTTCACTACTTTACTACCGGAATGAATCAATAAAAAAAGGAAAAAACAAACAAACAAAAACATGCTGGCAAAATAAACTAACAGGATATTGTATAAAGAATAAAAATCATAAGATAAAACAAGGTGCCTTCCTTCTTTCTAATTGTAAAATTCATTTAATGTCTAAATCACCATAATTCTAGAAGTAAATTCTTTGCATTAAAGGCCTTTAAAACAACTAATTATCAAGTGAAAGAGCGTTGGATATGTGCCTTGTGAAAAAAGGTCCTGTAATCAGCTGAAGAATGACCAAAACTTTGTTTGTCAGCTGAAGGCATCTTTTATGCAGCACAGAAGATCATCATTTGTCAGTGTCACATTGCCCCAGTAAACAAGGGAAGTGCAACCAACAATAAAGTGAGTGGCTACACAAAAGAGCATAAGGATTGAACAATCATTTGTGCAGCTGTTCATGGCCTGACAGGTGGGCATTGCGAAGGCTGTTCTGTAAGGCACTCCAAATCGGAAATTTTCAGCTTTTGCAAAAATAATAAAAATAAAATATGAATAGCTGTATAGGAAGTCTTCAATTAAATTAGGTACCTACAGTATGTGTTTTCGATCCTAATGCAGTTGTGATGTAAGTTTGACTTTTTTACACGCTTTGTCAGAATCTGAAAATGCTACTTGGTGTATATTTGCCACAATGAAATATATTTGTAATTTATATGTGTGTTCTGCCTATTTCTGCATCTTTACATTAATGCTATATTTTTTTCTATGTAAAGCATTCTATAGCCTTAAAGCAATAACTTATTTAAGGGGTATTCCATTTTCATTAATTAGCTTTAAACATGTAAGCAGAAGTAATAAAGATTCATTTGCATCTTTTCCAGGATCACAATATGGGGTTAATTTCTGCACTGCAAACTGATAAGACAGATGGAAGTTTTAATGAGGAGGAGAATACTAGATAATAGCCCCCAAACTCCACCGCACTGTGTTTTTTCTGTTCTATAGGACATAGAACAGGTGGAAGGTTCAGACTGTCTCTTTAAGATAAGTATATTGCTATGTTATAAAGAGTCTTACCTTCATGTCATAGTGGGGACAATGACTGCTTCCCCTATTAACCTGCTGCACACTATGTTCTGAATAGCGTATGCCTTTGCAAATCAATAGTTTACTGCAGGTTTTTTTCTCACAGCATGTTTTCTGCTATAGTGAAATCAAAGTTTTGGCTTCTGTTTAGCTGGCTTGCTCCTTTCAGTCTCTTTGTACCCTATGCCATTACATACGAACTCTCAACTGTTAAGCTGCCTTCCCAGTTTAAGTTTCAGCTTGGAATTGCTGCAACATTCTGTATAGCTCTGTGCGACCAAATGCTAGTTTACTACATGTAAATATGTCCTACATGTATAGTTACAATAAACATACAGTATACAGTATATTGCTGTGTTTCAGATATCTCATTCTGATCACAGCTGCAGATAGACTTTTCCTAACGATCTATCCTGCCCAGTGCCGGACTGGGAATAAAAAGCAGCCCTGTCACAAAACACACAACAACGCACATACAATATCCGCTGCCAAAATTTCTCTTAGTCACGCACCTTGGCACTTTCTAAAATAAAAACTTCTAACTAGTGATAAGTGAACTAATCGAGAAAAGTTGAAATCGATCCGATATTCACGAATATCGAGGTTCTGATTTGATCTGATTTTTTTCCTTAAAATCGTATCAACAATCGTGATCACGGATTTAAATCGTGCCATTTTCACAGCTTCCTGTATTTTTGGCGGCCAGCCAATCAGTGCAGAGCACAGAGGGGGTGAAGAACGTCACCAGTGGGGGGTATAGGGACCTCCATGGCTGCTAAAATCACATGACCTCGTTTTATCTATGTCACGGCACTTCCTGCTTGCCGCCATTAGCTTTCACACTGTGAACAGAACGGATACCTGTCTCTCTGCTCAGCTTTTTTCAAAGCTAGTAGACACTCTTTCCCAGCATTTTCACCACTGAAAGGCTGCTATATAGATTAGTTAGGTTAGGGTGCTGCAAGAGTAGGCAATGCTAGTCAGTATTAGTCAGAGATTTGGAAACAGTTGCAGTGCCCTAAACTTCCTCGGTTCAGTTTCTGAGGTGGGGGGCGTAGGGCTTGGTTCACGGTGGGGGGGCAGCTTCTGCATCAGACAAAATTACTTTAATCTATCATATCAATTCTCTGTGATATTTCATCATATTTTTATTATTTATTGCCCTAAACTACCTGCAAGCAGTTTCTGAGGAGGGGGGTCGCTTGGTTGTGGGGGGAACTTCTGCATCATACACAGCTACGTTAATCTCTCATAAGAAATCACTGTTCTATACAGTTTTATTCTGGAAAATGTCATTCCTTGGCCACAACGTCTGCTGCAGTGTAATATGGACAGTCATTGTACAGGACACTTAGGAAATCAACCCTAAACCGAAATAGCCTTGATACACAGCATTTTGGCAGAAAACTTCATTCCGTTCCCTTTATTCACATGCAGCAGTTTTTTTGGGGGGACAGCTGGTGTGAAGAACTCTGTTCTTCCATAAGACCCAATTTCCAATATATTCCATATAAAAATATCCTGTTTATAATCCTTAATGCTTGTCGCATAAGACCACATTGCTTGGTTATCCTGAAGAAAAAAGTCATTTGCTAGTCCTACTTGGCAGTTCTAAATTACAAGGACTGAAAGGGAAACTGTCACATAGGTGTGCCCCCCTTGCTGAGGGCAGCACAAGCTAGTGTAAGACCTGCTGTTCCCAGAACTGTGCCCCTTATTCTTTAAGATGCAGCAGTTTTAGAGTATTTACCCCTTAAATCTTATTCATGAGCAGGTGTTAGCTCCACCCACCAAAGGCTAGCTCCGTCCACTGACAGTTATTCACATGTTTATACCTATTCAAAGTAATATGGTTGTCAGTTGAGGTGGGCGGGGCTAGCCGGGTTTGAAAAAAAAACTGACACGCTGAAGAACTCTTCGAATGACTCTTCTGCAGATTTGAGCATTAAATACACGAAAACTACAGCATCTTACAGAATAAGGGACACAGCGCTGAAAACAGCATGCCTAACACTACCTTGTTCTGTCCTCAGCCAGGGGGGCAAAAACTATGTGACAGGTTCTCTTGAAGGAAGAACACTGTTAATTGGTTGTCAGAGTTCTTCCACATCACCTAATTTCATAGATATTTCGTAGAAAACATTTCTATTTCTGCTCCTGGTGGTCAGTTTTAAGAAAAAAACACATTTATTAGGTATTCCATAGAAAACATTTCTATTTTTACTCATGGTTGTCAGAAAAGACTGCATTTCTTAGATAATCCATGGAAAAATATTCTGTTTGTACTCCTGGTTGTCAGAAAATACTACATTTATTAGGCATTCCGTAGAAAACATTTTTATTTCTACCTCTGGTTGTCAGAAAAGACCAGATTTCTTAGATAATCCGTGGAAAAAAATTATATTCATACTTACTCCTAGTTGTCAGAAAAGACCACATTTATTAGGCAAACACAATACAATATCAGTAGCACTCTGGAAACACTAGAAAACAGTCAAAGAAGACATAAGAATTTTTGGGACAGCATTTCTGCTAATATGAAATATATGAACAAATTTGAGGTTCTTAGTGTACATTTTTGATCAACGATATAAATGCCCACCTACCGCGGCAAGGTGACCCCAATTCAGGTGGGAACTAACTCTACATGCTACCTCTCTAGGAGTCTGTTCAGACCTCTACACTTCAAGGTTAGAAGACATCTAGAGAGGTAGCATTTTGACTGTTTATACGGGGAGGTGGTAGTCTCCATCTTGGTTTCTGCACTCCGCCCACCTTCACAGGTTTCTTAATCAGATCAGGTTTATAGTAGGAACCTTCTAACCCTGATGTCACGGCGCACATTTCCACCGTGAAGCAGCAAGGCATGGTAGGGGTTAATCCCTCTAGTCAGTCGACACACCCAGGGCTGATGAGCTTAGGAGTGACAGCTCAGCTCCTAATCAAGTCAGAGGGTGTGTCGCACTGGCCAATAGGAGGACCCGGAGACCGCACCAATTGTCTGCTGGGGCGGGCTCTGGGTTCCTCATTTAAACTCCCTCATTTCTCTCAGTCTTTGCCTGAGAAAGGTTTCCCTGTCACGGGGGTCGCGGGCGCTGCTGCCCCCCGCGATCGCCCACCGGCCCGCAGGGGGTCCGGCGCGGGTGCCGCGGCTGCCCGCGACCATCCCTCTGCGCTCCTGTCCCCTGCGCCGGGTCACTTACCCGTCCGCGCTCCGGTGAACGCTGTCCCCGCCTGTCCCGGCCGCCGCGCGCGCGCGCCCTTTGCTTAAGGCGCGCCAGCTTCTCCAGATCTAAAGGGCCAGCGTCCTGATAATTGGTTAATTGTCGGGCACTGTTTCTATTTAAGTTATACACCCCCAGCACTTCCTGCAGTCCGTTGGTGTGCTTACCGTACGTTTAGAGTGTGTTCTAATTCTGTCCTGATTACCCGTGTACCAGTTCGCCTGCTTACGTTTCCTGACCTTGCCTGTTTGCCGCCTGCCCTGACCGTCTGCCTGTCTCTGACCACGAACCTCTGCCGCCTGCCCTGACCTTCTGCCTGTCCCCGACTATGCCTCTGGATTACGTCTGTGTACCACGCTGTACCCCGGCCGCCATCGCAAGCAAGTCACATCAGGGGTAACGACCTGGTAGCCTCACGCCGCAGCAAGTCCATCCCGCTTTGCGGCGGGCTCTGGTGAAAACTGGGGGCTACTTAGACTCCGTTCCCTGGCGTGGCTTAGCTATCATCGCTTGCATTGGCCCAGCGAATCCACTCCTGCGTTACAGTACGGACTGGCCATGGATTCCACCAGGGTACCTCTGCCCGACCTCCGGGATGTCACGACGGCAGTCGCCCAGCAAAGCCAATGTATTGACCAGCTAGCGGCTATGATGCAGAACCTTGCGGCCCGTCTACCTCAACTGGCTGCCGTCGCCGCCGCACCAGCATCCATAGCTCCGGCATCTATTGCGCATCCTGCTCCGGCTTCTGGACCCGCTCTGCATCTGCCGCTCCCCTCATGCTACGATGGAGACCCCAAGAAATGCCGTGGGTTCATCAGCCAGTGCTCCATCCACCTCGAGATGATGGGACACCAATTCCCTACAGAGCGTGCCAAGGTGGCCTTCATAATCAACCTCTTGTCTGGAGATGCCTTGGCTTGGGCTACGCCACTATGGGATCGAGGGGATCCTCTGACAGCCGACCTCCAAACCTTCCTCCGGGGGTTCCGCACGGTCTTTGAGGAACCAGGCCGTACCTCTTCGGCCGCCGCAGCACTGCTCCGGCTGCGTCAGGGCGACACCACGGTCGGTCAGTATTCGGTGCAGTTTCGCACTCTCGCTTCGGAGCTGGACTGGAATAACGAAGCTTTGGTGGCGACGTTTTGGCAAGGTCTCTCAGGACGAATCAAGGATGAGCTCGCCGCTCGGGATCTGCCCGCAGCTTTGGAGGACTTAATCCATTTAGCCACCCGAGTCGATAGTCGGTTCGCCGAAAGACCATAAGAGCTCCGCCTTCAATGGGAGGTCGTCCGTCCACGCCGCGTACCCCGCTTGGCTCCCACGGTCCAGTGGCCACCTCTTCCTCCTCCGATGGTCGCCGAGGAAGAATCAGGTTGAGAGAGCCCACCTGTCCCAGGAGGAACGATCGCAGCGTCGCCTGAAGCAGCTGTGCTTCTATTGTGGCGGTTCTGGCCATTTCATTGGGGGCTGTCCGGTGCGCCCGGGAAACTTCAGAACCTAGGGCTCGTAGGAGAGGCAACCCTAGGTGTCAGAGCTGCCTCTTCCCATCTGACCATGCCCGTATTTGTTGGTGTTTCACCGGACAGCGCCTTTCAGGCCTCCGCCTTTATTGATTCAGGCTCGGCAGGAAACTTCATAAGCCTCGAACTTGTGACCAGGTTTCTTCTCCCAGTGATCCCAATGCAGAAACCTATGTTTGTCTCGTCGGTCAGTGGCGAATGCCTTAAGGACGCTATTCGCTTCCGTACTGCCCCCCTCTTCTTGCAGGTGGGGGCTCTTCACATGAAGTCTTTGCAACTTCTCGTCCTGCCTCGATCCTCCTGTGAAATCCTTCTGGGCCTCCCATGGTTGCAAGACCATACCCCGACCTTGGATTGGAGCACAGGTGAAGTCATGCGTTGGGGTTCCGCATGTCTCTCACGTTGCCTGTCGAAGCCACAACCTGCTCCTCAGGTCGCCTCCCTGAAATCTACCAAGCCTCCACCAGGCCTACCTACGCCATACTGGGACATTGCTGACGTCTTTTCGGAAAGACAGGCCGAAAGGCTTCCTCCACACCGGCCTTACGTTTGTCCCATTGATCTGCAACCTGGCTGTACTCCTCCCCGGGGCCGAGTCTATCCCCTCTCCGTCTCGGAGACTAAGGAAATGTCTGAGTACATCATGGAGAACCTCTGTAAACGCTTCATTCATAAGTCCTCGTCTCCGGCAGGAGCCGGCTTCTTTTTCGTGGAGAAAAAAGAAGGGTCTCTCCGTCCCTGCATCGACTATCGGGGCATAAACAAAATTACGATAAAAAACCGCTACCCTCTGCCCTTGATCTCTAAACTTTTCGACCGCCTGCGAGCCGCAAAAATCTTTTCCAAGCTGGACCTACACGGTGCTTATAACTTAATCCGCATTTGTGAAGGCGATGAGTGGAAAACGGCGTTTAATACGTGGGATGGCCATTTCGAGTACTTGGTTATGCCATTCGGTCTCTGCAACGTTCCTGCTGTATTTCAGAACTTTGTCAATGAGTTCTTTAGGGACTTACTCTACGTCTGTGTGATTAATTACTTGGACGATATTCAAATTTTTTCCCCTGATCTCGAGACCCATCGCCACCACGTCCGCCAGGTCCTCCGCGACTCCGCACCCATGAGCTTTTTGCCAAACCGGAAAAGTGCCTCTTTGAACGTACCAGCTTACCCTTCTTAGGGTACATTGTTTCTGATAAGGGTCTCCGGATGGATCCTTCTAAACTTTCCGCAGTATTACAGTGGCCACAACCGGTGGGCCTTCGGGCCATTCAACGTTTTTTGGGATTTGCCAACTATTATAGACAATTTATCCCACACTTCTCTACACTTGTGGCTTCCCTGGTGGCCCTAACAAAAAAGAACGCCAATCCCAAATCCTGGCTCCCAGAAGCTCAAGAAGCCTTCAACTGGCTCAAAGCGGCATTCGCGTCTGCTCCGGTCCTGTCTCGTCCAGACCCTAACCGCCCTTTTACTCTGGAAGTGGATGCTTCTTCTGTAGGTGCCCGCGCTGTCCTCCTGCAGAGATCCTCCTCTGGTAAACTGCATACTTGCTGCTTTTTCTCCAAAACGTTCTCTCCTGCTGAGAAGAATTATACCATTGGTGATTGCGAATTACTGGCCATAAAGCTGGCTCTAGAAGAAAGGCGTCACCTGCTGGAGGGGGCTCGCTACCCTATTGACATCTTCACGGACCACAAGAACCTCCTATATCTTCAGTCGGCTCAGCGCCTGAACCCCCGGCAAGCCAGATGGTCGCTCTTCTTTGCCGGCCTACATTTTCGGCCGGCCGAAAAAAACGTCAGAGCTGACGCCCTGTCCCGTTTGTCAGATACGGTGGGTCTGGAGCCTCCTCCCCAGCATATTGTTCCCCCGGAACGACTCGTCACGGCTGCTCCTGTAGAGCTCCAACACCAACCTCCAGGGAAGACGTATGTGCGTCCTGCCTTGCGGCCTAGAATCCTGAAGTGGGGACACTCTTCTCGTACAGCTGGACATCCAGGAGTCCATAAGTCGCTACAACTGGTCTCCCGTTATTACTGGTGGCCTAACCTCGCTCAAGATGTCAGGGACTTTGTTCTAGCCTGCACATCCTGTGCCCGTAATAAGGTCCCTCGGCTCAAACCCGCGGGCCTTCTCCAGCCTCTCCCTGTGCCGGAAAAACCCTGGACCCATGTAGCCATGGACTTCGTTACCGAACTCCCGCCCTCATCTGGAAACACGGTCATCTGGGTGGTAACCGACCGTTTTTCCAAGATGGCTCACTTTATCCCACTGCCTGGATTACCCTCTGCACCCCAGCTGGCCCAACTTTTTTTCAGTCATGTTTTTCGTTTGCACGGGCTCCCGTTACACATTGTCTCAGATAGGGGAGTACAGTTCATCGCTAAATTTTGGCGGGCTCTGTGTGGCCAGTTGCAGGTTCAACTCTACTTTTCATCTGCATACCACCCTCAAACTACTGGGCAGGTAGAGAGGGTTAATCAGGTGCTGGGTACCTACCTGCGGCATTTCGTGTCCGCTCGTCAGGATAACTGGTCTGACCTTCTCCCCTGGGCAGAGTTTTCTTATAACTCTTTTGAGTCAGAATCCTCTGGGGCCTCCTGCTTTTTTTTCATTTTTGGGTTACTTCCCCGCCCGCTGTTCCCTCTAGCTACCTCAGGTCCTGTCCCAGCCGTGGATGCCCAAGGAAGGGACATCAAGGCTCTCTGGAAGCTCATGCGTCAGGCCCTGCTACGGGCTTCTGCTCGCACCAAAGCCCAGGCTGACAAGTACTGTATGCCCCCGCCCCTATTTGAACCAGGTGATAGGGTTTGGTTGTCCACCAAATACATCCGCTTTAAGGTGCCCAGTTACAAGTTAGGCCCTAAATACATGGGTCCGTTTGTGGTACTTAGGCGACTAAACCTGCGTATCCCGAACTCCTTCCATGTCTCTCTCCTCAAGCCGGTGGTGCTGAATCGCTTCTCCCGGGGGTCTGTCTTCTCCGGGTTTAAAGGGCTAGCATCCCGATAATTGGTTAATTGGCGGGCGCTGGTTCTATTTAAGCTATACGCCCCAAGCAATTCCTGCCAGTCCGTCGGTGTGCTTACCGTGCGTTTAGAGTGTGTTCTAGTTCTGTCCTGATTACCCGTGTACCAGTCCGCCTGCTTATGTTTCCTGACCTTGCCTGTTTGCCGCCTGCCCTGACCGTCTGCCTGTCTCTGACCACGAACCTCTGCCGCCTGCCCTGACTGTCTGCCTTTCCCCGACTACGCCTCTGGATTATGTTTGTGTACCACGCTGTACCCCGGCCGCCATCGCAAGCAAGTCACGTCAGGGGTAACGACCTGGTAGCCTCACGCCGCAGCAAGTCCATCCCGCTTTGCGGCGGGCTCTGGTGAATACCGGGGGCTACTTAGACTCCATTCCCTGGCATGGCTTAGCTATCATCGCTTGCGTTGGCCCAGCGAATCCACTCCTGCGTTACAGTACGGACTGGCCATGGATTACGCCAGGGTACCTCTGCCCGACCTCCGGGATGTCACGACGGCAGTCGCCCAGCAAAGCCAACGTATTGACCAGCTAGCGGCTATGATGCAGAACCTCCACTGGCTGCCGCCGCCGCACCAGCATCTGTTGCTCCGGCATCTACTGCGCATCCTGCTCTAGCTATCATCGCTTGTGTTGGCCCAGCGAATCCACTCCTGTGTTACATTCCCCTTGCTACTTCCTGTGTTTCCTGTTGGTATTTGCTCTCCTGATCTCTGACCTCGGCTCGCTTCCTGACCTCGCCTTTGCCTCCGACTTTGCACTGCGCTACTGACCGTGTTTGGATCCCGGCTTTCTTTTTGAGTATTCTTTTGGCTTACGTTTCTTGGCATATACATTCCCGTACTGTGACTGACCCGGACTGTTGGACTTTGAATTTCCCTGACGGCCCTGCACTTAGCAGCGTAGGGGCTGTCGACCAGTTGGGGTCTGCTGCCTAGCGGGGACAGTGGGCTGGGTGGCAGTCAGGGCCCACTGCACCTCCTCTGACGTGACATTTTCTCAGGCCGAAACCGTCTCTGCTCTCCATTCGCTATGAACCCCATGATAGCTCTGGTAGAGCAGATGCAGGGGCTTACCCAACTAGTCCAGGATCTGGCACTGAGGGTACAGCAGCAGGAGATTACCCTAAGTCAGAGTATTCCTGTTTTATCTGCCCCCCCTATGGAACCTCCTATTCAGTTGCCTGATAGAGTCTCAGGTAACAGAAGGGCCTTTTTGACATTTAGAGAGGGATGTCGCCTGTATTTTAGACTCCACCCACGTTCCTCTGGCAATGAGGAGCAGAAAGTGGGAATAGTTATATCCCTTCTTCTGGGTCCCCCTCAGGAGTGGGCATTTTCGTTACCCCCTGAATCGTCAGAATTTTCTTCTATGGAAAAGTTCTTTGCCTCTTTAGGCATGCTTTTTGATGACCCTGACAGGGTAAAAGTCTGTGGAGGAGTATTGCTCCGAATTTCGCCGCTGGTGTGTTCCGTCTGGGTGGAACGATCCAGCTCTTAGATGTCAATTTAGACTAGGGTTAGCTGATCATGTGAAGGATTTATTGGTGGCTTACCCTACCCCTGGTACTTTAGATGAAGCTATGGCATTAGCCGTTCGTCTGGACAGACATTTTAGGAAGAGACATTGGGAAAAGGCTCCTCTTCCGATGGTCCACACCATAGTCACCTCTACACCCGTTGTTTCCGATTTAAACCCAGAGAAGCCCATGCAAGTGGGGGCTTCTTCCTTGACTTCTGCTAGTGACCGTAGGACTACCTGTCGCAATCAGGGGTTGTGCTTCTAATGTGGCGAAGATGGACACGGCAAACGGAAAACCAGGCCAGAAAAACTCCAGCGCCTAGGTGATTTGCAGGAAGATCACCTGGGCGAGCCGATATTTCCTCTTGTATCCAAAAAGTTGCTGCTCCCAGTTAAGATCTCATATTTGGCTCTGTCTGGTTCTGGGAATGCTTTTGTGGATTCTGGGTCAGCTTCCAATTTTGTAATTGCGTCCTTCGCCAAACGTCTGGGTCTACCTTGGAGGCCTCTCTCTGAGTCCCTGGGGGTTGTGGCAATCGACTCTACTCCGCTGACAAAGGGCACAATCCAACATTGTACTTCTGAGCTCGAGATTGTGGTAGGATCCATATATACTGAGAAGTGTATTCTATTTATCATGGAGGGGCTGCCCGCTGATGTGGTTTTGGGGCTGCCCTGGCTTCAGAAACATAACCAGGTGTTTGACTCGAATTCAGGAGAATTAACCAAGTGGGGGGCAACAGTGTGTTGACAGATGTCTCCCTGTCATACTGGGCAATACAGAGGATCCGGCACCTATATTGCCCAAGGAAACTGTTGTCTCGGTTATTTCCCCTGATTTAGCCACGGAGATTAAGACCCTCCAGGATATGAGACCTGCCAATTGTCCTATTTCGAAGGTCTTTGTCCCCACTCAGCTCCAGATACGATTATTAAAAGAATTTCATGATTCTGTTTTATCTGAACATCCTGGGGTGTCTGGCACAAAGAGGCTGATTTCTCATATTTACTGGTGGCCGTCATTGTCTCGTGATGTTGAGGCCTATATGGTATCTTGCGAAGTCTGTGCTCGGGCAAAGGTTCCCAGAACTCGTCCTCCTGGCAAACTTTGCCCTCTACCCAGGCCCGGACTCCCCATAGGGCAAACCGGGCATTTGCCCGGCGGGCCGCTGGGGTCCGGGCCGGAGAGCCGGCTCAGATCGCCCGCCGAGGAGGATGGTGTTCCCCCCAGGCGGGCCCCGAGTGCCGGCGCCGGTCTGTGGCGCGATACAGGGGCCGCAATGGTCGCAGCAGCGACCGGACCCCTGTGGCAGGGGGCCGACAGGCCCCCCCTCGCCACATGGCTGCACGGTCGGGTCACTGACCTGGCCGTGCAGCCATCACGGCCGCCGCTTGCACCACGCGGTGCAAGCAGCGACCGAGGCTGAACATCTGGGATCTACTGAACCCGTCTGCTCAGCTCCCAGGAGGCCGCGGGGCAGGTGCGAGATGTAATGACGTCATTGCGCGCCTGCTCTGCGGCCCCGCACTCTGCAGTGAGCGGCCACCGGCTCCGGAGTGAAGAGTGAAGAGGACGGGACAGTGGGTGTACGGGTGAGTATTAATTTTTTTTTTTTTTTATTAACCTTTGTTCTGTCCCTGGCTGCCTATAATTGCCCTGCCCTGGCTACCTATATGATGCCCTGCCCTGGCTGCCTATAATTGCTCTGCCCTGGCTACCTATATGATGCCCTGCCCTGGCTGCCTATAATTGCCCTGCCCTGGCTACCTATATGATGCCCTGCCCTGGCTACCTATATGATGCCCTGCCCTGGCTGCCTATAATTGCCCTGCCCTGGCTACCTATATGATGCCCTGCCCTGGCTGCCTATAATTGCCCTGCCCTGGCTACCTATATGATGCCCTGCCCTGGCTGCCTATAATTGCCCTGCCCTGGCTACCTATATGATGCCCTGCCCTGGCTACCTATATGATGCCCTGCCCTGGCTATATGATGCCCTGCCCTGGCTATATGATACCCTGCCCTGGCTACCTATACCCTGCCCTGGCTACCTATATGATGCCCTGCCCTGGCTATATACCTGCTGCACTATATGATACCCTGCCCTGGCTACCTATACCTGCTGGTACTTATTATCCCTGCCCTGGCTATATGATACTGCTGGCACCTTAGATCCCTGCCCTGGCTATATGATACCCTGCCCTGGCTACCTATACCCTGCCCTGGCTACCTATATGATGCCCTGCCCTGGCTATATGATGCCCTGCCCTGGCTATATGATACCCTGCCCTGGCTATATGATGCCCTGCCCTGGCTACCTATATGATGCCCTGCCCTGGCTACCTATACCCTGCCCTGGCTACCTATACCCTGCCCTGGCTATATGATGCCCTGCCCTGGCTACCTATACCCTGCCCTGGCTACCTATACTCTGCCTTGGCTATATGATGCCCTGCCCTGGCTACCTATACCCTGCCCTGGCTATATGATGCCCTGCCCTGGCTACCTATACCCTGCCTGGCTATATGATGCCCTGCCCTGGCTGCCTAGAACCTGTCCTGCCCTTGCTTCCTATACCCTGCCCTGGCTGCCTATAATAGCACTGCCTACCTATACACTGCCTTGGCTGCCTATAATAGCCCTGCCTACCTATAAACTGCCATGGCTGTCTATACACTGTCCTACCTGCCTATATACTGTCCCTGTCCTGTTCCTGTCTGCCTATAAGTGGCCCTGTCTGCCTGTATACTGTCCCTGCCTGCCTGCATACTGGTCCTGCCTTCCTGCATACTGTCCCTGCCTACCTATTTACTGGCCCTGCTTGCCTACATACTGCCTGCCTAATGGGGGTCTACCTATTTACATGCCACTTATCTGACATTTTTTAATTTCTAATTTCTAACATACGCTGTTTGGGGAACTGATAGGAAAGTGCTGGAAGAGAGAGGAGCCTAAGACGTATTTGTTGTAAATTCTACAGGGACGAGTAGTGACCACTAGAAGAGGACACTGCATGCTGTACTGGACAGAGAAAGAAATGGAAGGGAACAACAAGGGAAGACATCATGGAGGTTTGGGCCAGAAGGAGAAGAAAAGGAGAAGAGAACAACTCCCATCAGAGATGACGTCTCCTGTGAGTCCCTGCTGCCAGGGGTCATTTTACTTCTGTGTTGAGTCAATGGAATTCATGTGATGGTGACCTGAGCTGGAGATGTGATTGGTGGGGTTGTAGGTAATGTTGGTGCTTATGTAGTGTAAGTGTGGGCTTGTCGCGGATTGTAAAGCAAGCGCACCTGACTCTGTGATGAGGGGTTTCTCTGCACCACTGTTTCTTTTTTATTTGTGTGTAGGCTGCTTTCACACGAAGCGGTTTTGGTGCATTTTTTATGCGGTTTTTTTGTGCAGAAATGTTCAGCATTAACTGCTCTGCCTTTCTGCACAAAAATGCACCAAAAACTCTCCGTGTGAAAGCAGCTTTATAGTGTAGTTTATTTTAGAAAGTGGCGAGGTGCGAGAACAAGGGGCATTTTTTAAGCGGATATTGTATGTGGGCTGCTGGGGGCTTAGTGCCAGGGATGATTTTTATTCCCAGTCCGGCCCTGCCTCTATCTATACCTGAATATCCGTGGACTCATATTTCCATGGATTTCATGACTGACCTTCCTACCGCAGAGGGTAAGTCAGTTATTTGGGTGGTAGTTGGTCGTTTCAGTAAGATGTGCCATCTTGTTCCGCTAAGGAGGTTACCGTCGTCCAAAAAACTTGCTGAACTTTTCATCAAACATATTGTCAAATTGCATGGTTTACCGGAGAATATTGTTTCTGACAGAGGGGTTCAATTTGTTTCTCGTTTTTGGAGTGCCCTTTGCAAGGCTCTGGGTAGAACCCTGTCCTTCTCCTCTGCCTTCCACCAGAGACTAATGGGCAGACTGAGAGGGTAAATAAAATGGTAACACAAAAACTCAGTTGTTATGTATCTGATCAGCAGGTAGATTAGGTAAAATACTTACCGTTGGTTGAGTTTGCCATTAATAATCAGGATAGTAGCTTCGTCTGGTACCTCACCATCTTACTGTAATTATGGTTTTCACCCAAGGCATGCATAATTTTCTAGTGCTACGTCTGATCACAGCCGGGTGGATGTTATCATTAAAGATCTGTGCACAGTCTGGGCCCAAGTTCAGAAGAACTTGGTCAACGCCCAGAGCATCCAAAACAGAAAGAGTGACAAAAGACATCTTTGCTCTAGTGGTTTTGCTGTGGGGGATTAAGTTTGGTTGTCCACCCGAAATCTTCACCTAAAAGTGCTTTGCGATAAATTAGCTCCACGATTTGTGGGTCCTTATGTGGTGCAGGAAGAGGTGAATCTGGTGGCATACCGTCTTAAGTTACCTCCCTCCCTCCGGGTTCATAACGTTTTTCACCAGTCACTATTAAAGAGGCACATTCCATCTCCGACTTCACCTTCGATACCTCCTCCTCCTGTTAATATAGAGGGTCAGTTGGAATATGAAGTCGCCCACATCTTAGACTCCCGTAGAGTGCAGAGGTCCTTACAGTACCTTGTCCACTGGAAGGGTTATGGCCCGGAGGAGAGGTTGTGGGTTTCGGCCAGGTTCATGCACGCTGAATTGCTGATCAGGAAAATCCACGACTCTCACCCGGACAAACCCAAAACAGGGAAGGGACCAGTGGCCTCTACTAAAAGAGGGGGTACTGTCATGGCACACGTTTCCGCCATGAAGCAGAAAGGCACGGTAGAGGTTAATCCCTATAGTCAGTCGACACACCCAGGGAGAAGCCAGGCTGATGAGCTTAGGAGTGACAGCTCAGCTCCTAATCAAGTCAGATGGTGTGTCACACTGGCCAATAGGAGGGCCCGGAGGCCGCACCAATCGTCTGCTGTGGCGGGCTCTGGGTTCCTCATTTAAACTCCCTCACTTCTCTCAGTCTTTGCCTGAGAAAGGTTTCCGCTTGCTACTTCCTGTAACGGCTGGGTAGTGGATCCGCTGGACCACCGCAAGCGATGATAGTTAAGCCAAGCCAGGGAACGGAATCTAAGTAGCCCCCGGTTTTCACCAGAACCCGCCGCAAAGCGGGATGGACTTGCTGCGGCGTGAGGCTACCAGGTCGTCGTCCCTGACATGACTTGCTTGCGATGGCGGCCGAGGTGCAGCGTGGTACAGGGTCGTAGTCCGAGAATCGTAGTCGTGGGCAGGCAGAAGGTCAGGGCTGGCGGCAATGGTTCGTGTTCGTAGACAGGCAGGATGGTCAGGGCAGGCAGCAGAGGTTCGGAGTCTAGAAACGTAGCAAGAGGTCTGGTACACGGTAGGGCGAGAATACACTTAGGAAACGCTTTTACTAAGGCACGAGGCAACATAGATCCAGCAAGGAGTGATTGTGGACCGTGACGTTAAATAGGGGAAGCGCCCGGCAATTAGCCAATTATCGGGGTGCTGGCCCTTTAAATCCCCGAGAACGAACGCGCGCGCGCCTTAGGAAACGGGCACGCGCGCCTCGGCCGGCAGAGGGCGCGGACGGCACAGGAGCGAGGTCAGGTGAGTCCCCGGCAGGAGCGGACCCCCGGCTCGTCCCGCGGCGGCACCCGACCCCAGTGGGCGCCCGGGAGGGCGGCCACGGGTGCGCCCGCGGCCCGCGGGCCAAAGAGCGGGGCAGGCCGCGACACTTCCTGTGTTTCCTGTTGGTATTTGCTCTCCTGATCTCTGACCTCGGCTCGCTTCCTGACCTCGCCTTTGAGTCCGACTTTGTACTGCACTCCTGACCGTGTTTGGACCCCGGCTTGCTTTTGGACTATTCTTTTGGCTTACATTTCTTGGCATATACGTTCCCGTACTGTGACTGACCCGGACTGTTGGACTTTGAGTGTCCCTGACGGCTCTGCACTTAGCAGCGTAGGGGCTGTCGTTCAGTTGGGGTCATTAAGAGACAGTGAAAAAATCTTCTAGACCTTTTTAATATTTATCTTTTTGAACATGGAGCAAAGTAGAGGTGGAAAGCAAGCAAGGAGTGTGGTAGGACGTGGAGTTCGAGGTACGAGACAAGGCGCTCCTTCCAGTGCTCCGAACTACATGCAAGCAAACACATTGTCAGTTGCAGGACCGTCAGGCCTGTCATCGCTCGGTCGGTTACCTGTGAATCTCGATAATGAAGAGCATCGCCAATCTGTTCTTCAGTGGTTAACGCAACCTGCATCCAGAGGTTTTACCTCCTCGTCCTCTAAGTCACGGCCACAAATGTCGTCATCATTATCATTGTCAGCATCAGTCCAACCTGAAGCAAACACATCCCAAATGTCAACCCATGTACAGACCACTGTGGATAATCCATTTTTTGAAGAGCTCATTGATGACACAATGCAGTTGGGGTCAGAAGGCATCTCAAAAGTTGAAGAGGCCAAAGAGGATGATTATGTCTGCTCTGACATCCAATCGCTGATGCTGACAGAGGAGAAGGAAGCTGGTCAGTCGGCAGAAATCCCGAGCGCTCAGCAACGCCTTGCAGTGCCTGTGGCTATTAGCCCGCAGCTTAAGGATGTAGACTGTCAGGACGAGGAAGTCACCTGTGATGATGATGATGTTTTTCAAAATACTCATTTCTTATTGCTAATTGTATTCCGAGTGGCCAAAAGGTCATTTTGCTGGTTTTGTGCTCAGGAGACTGTAAAAGACACCAATAGTAAAGGTTTTGTTGAAAAAAACCTTATTCCAATTACTCATTTCTTCTTGAAAATTTTTAGCAGTGTCAATGGTTTTGGGGCCATGCTGCTGTTAAAAGATAACAATAGTCAAAAGTCCTATTTCAAAAAATTTTGTTTCAAGTCATTTCTTCTTCAAAATTTTAAAGAGTGTCTGAAAGGTCACTTTTGCAGCTTTTGCAGTCATGCTGCTGTGTAAAACAGCTATAACCCAGGCCCTATTCCAAAAACTGTTTTTTAAAAAACGCTTTTATTCTTGCTAATTTTATAGTATCAAAAATGTCATTTCTGATGCTTTTGGGGTCATGCAGCTGGAAAAGACAGCGATATTCTATTCAAATAAATCTTGTTTCAAATACTCATTTCTTCCTGCTAATTTTATTCTTAGTGTCCATAAAGGCATTTCTGCTGGTTTTGGGGTAAGGCTACTGTGAAAGGGGTGCCAGGGGTGTCAATAGGGCAGTACTCCTGTCAAGGGCCCTAATCAAAAAGGGGCCCATTGATAGGTTAAAAATAGGAACTAGTAATGGGTGGGGCCCCATTTGATTTAGCTGTACGAGGTCCTGAAATGGTTGATAGATGACTGACGGCAGCCCTGGCTACCACTGCACCCACTCTAACTTCAGTCCTGTCAGCAGAACCTCCGTGTTCCCCATTGGGATGTTCTTGGTGCCATCACATATATGACACACATGTTCTTTAGCCCTGGTGCAAAAAGCCATAGGGGTCTCCTGCCAATTACCATATGCCATTTCCAATACCGGCGGCTTCTTACGTGTCAAAGGGACCCGTAGCCACTGCTACCGCTGCACCTACTATAGCTACACAGTCCTCATCTTTTCAGTTCCTTGTTACAGTTTTGG
Organism: Phyllomedusa bahiana; assembly: GCA_025379985.1. Lineage (NCBI taxonomy): Eukaryota > Metazoa > Chordata > Amphibia > Anura > Hylidae > Phyllomedusa > Phyllomedusa bahiana. The sequence goes on along the minus strand of JAODAL010045654.1, from coordinate 11,827 downwards.
AGGAGCAGACAGTCTACCGACCGGTTTCTTCCATAAGACCCTATTTCACAGATAGTCAATAGAAATATTTCTGTTTTTTATCCTAGATGCCAGTAGGAAATTATAGGGATTTAAGAACTCTGGTGATTTGCTGTCTTTGGAGTACAGTTCTTCAACAAGAGACTGTGAACCAATTTTCCAGACCTTTTTAATATTTATATTTTTGTACATGGCCTGTCATCGCTTGGTCGTTTCCTTCTCATTTCTGAAGAGCGGTGCCAATCTGTTTTTCAGTGCTTAACACACCCTGCATCCAGAGGTTTGAACTCCTCTTTCTCTCAGTCACGGCCACAAATATAGTCATCATCCTCATCAGTCCAAACTGAAGCAAAGACGGGCCAAATGTCACCCAATCAACAGACCCCACAGGATAATCCATATTCTGAAGAGCCCTTTGATGACACAATGTGTTTGTGGTTAGAAGGCATTTCAAAAGATCAAGAGGCCCGAGAGGACGATCTGGTCTGCTCTGATGCCCAATCGCTGATGCCCTGAGAGGAGGAGAAGGAAGCCGGTTCCTCTCTTTGGGCTGGACTCGCCATTTTCAAGGTGCGAAAATTACAAAAACGACAGGCAAAAGGCATGGAACCTGGTCTATGTTCTCCAGACCCTTCCTTAACATGATGTTCTGCCTTTGTCAACATACATGCGCATCTACAAGAAGGGCGAGATTATGTACATTAAGGGTATGGGCACCATACAAAAAGGCATGCCACCTAAATGCTATCATGGCAAGACTGGCAGGATCTACAATGTTAAACAGCATCCTCTAGGTCGAATTGTGAACAAGCAGATCAATGGAAAGACCCTTGCCAAAAGAATCAATGTCCATTTGGCGCACATTCGCCACTCCAAGAGCGGAGAGAGTTTCCTCCAGCGCGTCAAGGAAAACAAGAGGAAGAATAAGGAAGCCAAGGAGAAGGGCACCTAGGTGGAACTGGAGCGTCAGCCAGTGTTGCCAAGTGAAGCTCACTTTGTCCCAACTTGTGGAAAGGAACCTGAGCTCCTTGAGCCCATTTCCGACGTGTTTGTGCAAATATCCTTTGCAAAATATTCCATTTTGCTTATACATAAGGATGTAATGGTGCTACCTAAAGCTTTTTCAAATTCCATATGGAGGGGCAAGCGCTGTCTTATAGGCAGAAATTTCTCAAGCACTACCCCAGTCTTGACTGTCTTCTGAGGAAGGCTTGAGGTCTTAGCTCACACTTCCGGCATTCGCACACTGCTTCGGCCTGACTGTCAGCAGTGCTTCGTCATCTGCATTTCGTTTTGCTAATTTTATTGGGAGTGTCCATAAGGGCGTTTTGGCTGTCTTTAGGGTCATGCTGCTTTAAATTACAGTGATACTCAATGTCCTATTCAAAAAAATCTTGTTTGAAATAGTAATTTTTTCCTGCAAATTTTATTCTGATGGTCAGTAAGGGCATTTTAGCTGGTTTTGTGGTCAGGTCACTGTAAAAGACCAATAGTAAAGGTTGTATTGAGAAAAAAGCTTAATTCACATACTCTTTTACTCTTGATAATTTTATTGAGTCTCCAAAAGGTATTTTTTGCTGCTTTTGTGGTCATGCTGCTGTAAAAGATAGCAATACTCTATGTCCTGTTCAGAAAAATCTTGTTTGAAATAGTCATTTCTTCCTGGGAATTTTATTTTGATGGTTAATAAGGGCCTGTACTGGTTTTGTGGTCATGCCACTGTAAAAGACACCAATAGTAATGGTCATATTAAAATAAAGCTTATTTCACATACTCATTTCAAATTTCACATGCATCAAGGCAATCAAAATGAACAGCAGTTACTGGGTGGCCACCCTCCTTGATCAACATTCCAAATCAAAAGTGAGCAACTTCTTTCCACCCACACAAATTGACAGTAGAATGTAGGAATTTGAGACAGGGCTCACTGACCAACTGAAGACATCTTTTTTTTCTTCCTCACGTTCTAATGTCACGGTGGAACAACGTCAGCAACGTGACAGCAGCAGAATAGCAAGGAGCCGTAGCAACAGTAGCAGCAGCATTGGAAAAATTCTTGTTTGAAATAGTCAATTTCTTCTTGCGAATTTTTATTCTGAGGGTAGAAAAGGGCATTTTTGCTGGTTTTGGGGTCAGGCTACTTTAAAAGAGATGCCAGGGGTGCCAATAGGTCTGTACTCCTGTCAGGGGCCCTAGTCAAAAAGGGGCCCAGTGATATGTTAAAAAAGGGACTAGTTATGGGTGGAGGGCCCATTTGATTTAGCTGCATGTGGCCATGAAACGGTTAATAGACAACTGATGGCAGTCCTGGCTCCCACTGCACCCACTCTAAGTACAGCCCTGCCAGCTGAACCTCCGCGTTCCCCGTTGGGATGTTCTTGCTGCCACCACATATATGACATGTTCTTGGTCTCTGGTGCAAAAAGTGATAGGGTTCTCCTGCCAGTTACCATGTGCTATGTCACGAGTGGCACCGTGGCCCGGCCCGCGGGCCGCGGGCACAACCATGCTAATGCCTCAGGTTCCCTACTGGGGTCGGGTAGCGCCGCTGGATGCGGAACAGGCTGCGGGCGCACTAGCACTGGTTACTCACATATCCACGCTCATGTTCCGTCTTATCCTTCTGCCAGGCGGGGTGCGTGTGGCCGCCCCCTAAGGCGCACAATCGCTCCTGCATGTAAATTTAAAAGGCCAGCGCGCCGGTAATTGGATAATTGCTGGGCGCTGAACCTATATATAGGTTAGGTCCACGTAACTTCCTGGCTGGAACTTTGTTGCTTCCGAGCCTTAAAGAAAGCGTTCCTGTGGATTTTCGTCTTGACGTGTTTTCCGACCTCTGCCTTAGTTTCTCGACTCTGAACCTTCGCTGCCTGCCCAGACCTGCCTGCCTGTCCTCGACTACGGTTTTCAGATTACGATTCGGTACCTCGTGCACCTCGCCCGCCTCTGCAAGCAAGTTGCATCAGGGATAGCAACCTGGTAGGTCTCCCGCTGCAGCAAGTCCATCCCGCTTTGCGGCGGGCTCTGGTGAAAACCGGGTCCTACTTAGACTCCGCTCCCTGCCGTGGCTGTTACCACCGCTTGCGGTGGTCCAGCGGATCCACTACTCCGGCCATCACATGCTATTTCCAATACCGGTGTCTTCTTATGTGTCAATGGGGCCTCATAACAGCTGCTACCGCTGCACCTCATTTAGCTATGCTGTTCTCATCTTTTCAGTTAGCCACTGAAAGGAATGAATTATTTTAGCCTGTGAATTTTTTTCTGTGACTCTTAGAGCCTAATTGTCTTGACTAGTATGTACCACGTATCCAGTTTACTGTTGTGGATTGTAATTCCAGCTTCTCCTTACCTGTTTGGGTATAAAAATTAACCTGGTCAACATCTCCCATAAACTTTAATGGGAATTCACGATCGATTGAGATCGTAAATCGGCGCGATATTTCTAAAAATCGGCAATCGTCGAGATCCGTATTTTATGAACTCATCACTACTCCTAACACAAGCAAGAAAGCAAAAGTGGTGCAGAGAAACACCTAATTAAAGGGTCAGGGACAGGGGTTAACTCACTTTACAATCAGGGCAATCTCGCTGCCACTAAAAATCATGATATAACCTCAATACCAAAATCACGCCATAGTCGTAGCACCATTTGGGGGTCACTCACATGTCAGTAAATACAGTACTGATCCAACACCGAAGCAAAATAACCCCTGACATCCGGGACCCCATGGCCCCCAGGTGTAGGTAGATGCCCTTGTTTTAATTGACCCTAAAAATGGAAAAAAAAAAGTTCAGATAAATAGATATATAGGTAGGTCTCCATTAGATAACTACACATTCCCTCCAGTAGGTAGGTAAGTGTACAGGCCCCCCACAGTAGGTAGGTATAAAGGTACCATCAGAATGTGGGAAAATAGACCCCTTCAGTAAGGTTACAGATTCAGTAGATGATGAGGTATATAATCACCAATTAGGTAGCCACTCAGCGGCCTGTGGCCCCCCTCAGTAGTAGATAGAATTTTATATTAATACATAAATTATATAATTTTATATATTTATATAACATCCAGTATATTTATATTATATAATATATATTATAAAATTATATATATATTATTATATGGGGGGGTTACGTAGGGAGAACCATTAGGTCCCTAGTAGACCATCTCTTAAAAAGGGTATATAGGCCCCCTTAGAAGTGGTTTAAGGCCCCCCAAAGATAGGGGTGAGGAAAATAGTCAACGAAGCCATGATATGCTAATGTCTGTTTACAACCATCATAGAAATGTGTATTATGCGGGAGGTGTAATGCAACAGAGTGTTATGTGTATCCTGTATTGTTGAAGCCATGCATGTATTGTATATACCATATTCCAGTGACTTATGGGAACCCCCCCTCTAAGTCTGCAAATGGAATGTGTACTCCCCCTGTCTTTGAAGTGTCAAACAGTCATTTACACAGTCATAAAACCAGTTTACACCATTTTATTGCCTCTCACATACAAAATTCACCAGTTTATTACTTTTTGTTTATGATGGGCTTAAAAGCCAGGAACACAAGATATGCCCCTTGATCTGACCTGGCCATGAAACTAGTTCTAGAAAAGGTCAGAGTTCATATGAACTGATCAACCTCGAAGATGACAGTGGATGCCAGTGGGCGAAGTGAGTAGCACTCCTCATTAAAGGGGTTTTGCCACCATGTAATGTTGACGTGGGAACCTCCAAAATGGGTATTTAATCACTTTTTTAAAAATTGTGATTAAAAAAAAATGAAAACTCTGAGAGCTAAGCATTTTCAATCCCCTTGGGTTACCCCAAAGCTTCCCCCAGTCACGACCCAGGAGCTAAAAAGGCCCCCTTGCGGGTCATTCTTTTTCGATGACAGGCAAAAAAATGGTTTTTTAAGGCACCGGGTGCAAACGTTTTTTTTTGTATACAAATACTACTGTGTGTTATTAATCCCCTTTTATCTGATAAGAAACTTTTAAGGGCTGTGTAGAATAGGTGTTCTCTTTTGTATACAGAATTCACAAGTTTAGTTTGATTTTTTTGAGTGAACAGTCACAGGATCCCCTTTGCAGGGGCCCGGCTCTGGCTGGTGTGTCGTGTGCTCTCGTCTCTTTCAGCTCCGTGATTTTTTTTTCATTACATTGTTTTTGCAGAAAAGGTTTCTCCCGACAGGCAGTGTATAGCCTGTTCTTGCTGTAATGAATCCACTGTTGTACTGTTTATTAGTTCACTTTAAATTTTGAGCGCTCCCCGGGTTTCCTACTCCCCCCCCCCTTTCCCCCTCTCTCCCCTGAAAGCTTCGGGACCGCGTGATTTGTTGAAACTGCCCGGGCTAAGCTGAAAGGTAAAAAATTTTTTGTCCCCCGGGCCCAAATCCCCTTTAAGGATTAATTGCCCAGCCTCCCTTTTTAAATTCCAGTCACTGCCCAGCCCCCCTTCCCTAAACCCACCATGAGGGGTATAAGATATGTTCCCCTTGAGAAGTTCTTCGTACACAGTTTGGGATTCAATTGCTGATTGAGCTGTGTCCCATTTCTTTAAATTCCCCAGGATCTGAAAACCTCCCAATTTAAAGTTGGGAATTTTCAATTTTTTTCCCCCCTTTTGTGTTTTTAGTTTTGTATGTATTTTCCTTTTTTTATTTATTTTTTTTACTGTTTGTAACACTGTATTTTTTTTTCATTTTAAAATTAAAAATGTTTAACCCTTTTTAAAAAAAGGGAACCCCTTTAACCCTTTGGAAAAATTTTTTTTAAACCCCAGTGACTGGGGGGAGTAGTGGGATATTTTTTTAAACCCTTTCCAATTGCCGGAAAAGGGGGTATTTCATATTGGATTCCTTCCCCCCGATTTCCTTTTTGTTTTTTGATTTTTAAATTTGAAGGTGATGGCAGCGGGATATTTTGGGATGCCGGGGAAATTGTGCAAATTGGGTTTTAAACTGGAAATTTGCAAACCTGAATGAAAAGAATGCAAATAGAACTGAGTGGAAATAAATCAACTCCATTACAGTGGCCTCCCCGTCACTGTTGGAAATAACTGTTGTAAATAACTGCTCTACTTATATTGCATTTTGCCTCTAAAAGGTATCGCCTGATTTCTTCACTCATTTAAATACTTTCTATGGGTAACACGGGACAACATTATACTACTACAAAATGTAAAATTTGTCGACAGGGCCCCCCTCCAGGGGGAATTTAGGGGATAGGGCCTAACCCCAGGTTAAATTAGGTAGGCCCGAGCCTTTAACAAGTGTAAGTTAGCTAGACAGGGCCTCCTAAAGGTGTGAGTTTGGTAAAAAAAGGGCTTTTCCCCCATGGGGTTAAAATTTGGTAGACAGGGGCCCTTTCCCAAAGGGGGTTTTAAATTAGGGAGACAGGGGGCCCAATCATGTGTAAAATTAGGCAGACAGGGCATCCTTCAGGTATAAGTTAGGTCAACAGGAGCCTCTATTAAAAATGAGAAATAAAATAATACTCACCTTTCCTCCCTCTTCTCTTAGACGCCACTTCTGGCATCTATTAGGCTGTAAGCCTATCCATAGGCTCATGGCCCATTACATACTGCCAAGCAGGCGGCGCAAGGACATCATCACATCACGCCGCCTGTGTCATGGCCCCCAGGGGGCTGAACGGCCAGGATGGCTGTGATCTCTGTATAGCTGGGTCCATGTGACCCAGCAATGCAGCTGTGTGGCAAGGCCACAGTCCAGTCCTAGGACATAGAGACCTCCCAGGGGATAATGTTGACTCTTCCTCTAGGGGTCCAGATCTTTCTAAGTGGAGTTTTCGTCTACTGCTCTGATGTTGTCCATGAATTGGTTGGCTGCTCAAACATTTCACAGTAAACACCATCCAAACTTAAACTGACTGATAGTCTAGAAAAAATAAAGTCTCCGTCTCATTTACAAATCCAAATGATTCACCGAGGGCCAGAGTTCGGTTGTGGGAGACTACTTCACTTGGAATCCTATGCACAGTGAAACAAGTCTCACAAGCGCCTAGACAGTAACTGTTCCCTGTTTTGAATGTCACAATGAAGTCAATTCTGTGGGCTAATGCTAATATGAAGCGACTTCGGTGGAATTCTTAACACAGTGGAACAATGGGTAGACATTCTCTGTGCCCTGATATATGTGCAACCATAGAGACAAGACAAGTATTTTAAAGCTGATAGGAAACTCCAAACAGTGGAAGATCCTTCACCCTAGTAATCTTGGTCTATCTGACTACAGGTGCATACAGAAGGGATGGGCAGCCCATCTAGAAGACTAAATGGGGTCAAGGCCTCTAGTCTCTATGGGAAAGTAAGCTGTCATCTAATGTAAAGGAGCTCAAGGTGGTAAATTGGCGCTTCTTCATTATCTGCTCAGACTGCAAGGAAGTAAAAATCTGTGCGGACAAACAACAAAAACAGCAGCAGCTTACATGAACAAACAAACAGGGAGGAACCAGATCCCTCATCCCTATGAAAGAAGCTTAACAGATATTCGCATTTGTGGAAAAGCATCTTCACATATCAGAGGAAGTCTGGACATCTTGGCAGACGAGTGGTGTTGACACCATATCCCTGAAATGGACTTTACCATTGATTTAAATCTTCCTTCCTTTTGCCATGGTCCAGAGAGTCTTGATCAAAGCAATCCTTGATCCAGCAAATCTTGAGGATGAGTCAAAGGAATTATTGGGTTCTCCCAATAAGGCAAGACCTGGTGTCATAGGGTAGCCAGAAGTGCCCCAACCTGAAGAGTCTCAAATTTACAGCATGGAAGCTGACCAGACCCTATTAACATCCTTAGGTTTGGAATCTGTGTCTCTTCAGGAACAAAATGGTGTTACCACACAGTCACAAGTATGCCTGAATAATGGGTCCCCTTCACAAACAGGTGTGACCGTGCATCTTAGTGTGCCAATCCCACAGCTCAGTGACACAGAGCTACAGGTTGACTCTTCACTGCTGAGGTCCTAAAGTTTTTTGGATAGACAAATAGAGACCCTTAGTCACTCCAGAGGTTCCACAACTAACAGATCGTATGAAAGAATAAAAATTACAGTTGAAACCTGAAGTTTACATGCACTATATAAAAAGACACATATGCATGTTTTTCTCACTATCTGACATGAAATCAGAATAAACCTTACCCATTGTAGGTCTATTGGGATTACCAAAATTATTTATATTTTCCAAATGCCAGAATAGTGAGAATTTTAAGGCATTTTTATTTCTTTCTGCATAGTCAAGTCATACAGTTTAAAGGCAATTCTACCAAACACTTATGAAAAGTATGTAAACTTGTGACAGAAAGTAATAAAAATGCCTTACAAAAATCTCTCTGTAATTAGTCTGGCATTTTGTGAATATAAAGAATTTTGGTAATCCTAATTGACCTACAATGGGTAAGATTTATTCTGATTTCATGTCAGATAGTGAGAAAAACATGCTTATGTATCTTTTTATATAGTGTATGTAAACTTCTGGTTTCAACTGTGCATTTTTGGTCTGGTGGTCATTTAAAAGATTTTCTCAAACTCCTCCTTCTACCGAAACCCTACTTCATTCTACAAGGCTTTGACAAGGACCTAAACTCTTTCAGTTAGAGGGTACAGAAAGCAGCTATATCTACCTCCTTCCGAGTGTGCCTTGGAATTCATGCATTAGATTCTTCAAAGAAACATCCAGGCTAAGACATAGCATCATGCACCCAGTGTCTGCATGGCTCTACATTTGGTCCTAAGGAAGCTGTGTGAGCATTCATTTAAGTCCTTGGAGACATCTTCCTTTCGATATTTATCCTGAGAGATGGACTTCCTCTTGGCTATAACCTTCGCTAGACGCATTGGAGAGCTGCAGGCTTAGGATCAGCTGATATCTGCATTGTATTCCTCAGGCGTAAAGACCCTTTGCAGGCTAACATCAACTAGGGCATTAGCCTTCTGACCTTTGAGGAATCTTCAACTCCAAAAAAGTATCTTTGCCAACTTGACGTGGTGATATGCCTAAGGACATAACTAGAAAAGACTGTTCATTTAAAAAAAAGAAAAAATACATGTTTATCTCATTATCTGGAGCAAAGAAGGGACTAAGGGCGACATGTAAGATCGGGCTTTTCGTCTGTTTTTTGGTGTAACCTGCGCCTCCCAGCCCGAATCCCAGTGTCGGATGCAGGGATGCGGTGTTAGGCGCAGCGTTCGCCACTATCAGCTGCGCCCCGCATGAAAGGGCGGGCAATGGGCGCGGTGTGGGCGCTGTAGGCGTTCCGGGGCGGGACGCGGCGCACTCGAAAACTCCGAGGCATGTACGATCCTGAGTCGGCAAAGTGTGGCGCATTGCAGCGCTCGGCAGCTCCAACAGTCAGACCTAGTTTATTTATATCTAAATGCTCCGGCGGAGGCGAAGTGAAGCGAGAACGGAACATGCGAGGAAACATAGAAGCTCGCAACAGAAATCTCGGCGCTCAGCTCCGTGCAGCACGGAGTATGATTCCCAAAAAAATCGCCCTTATAAAGGCGGAAAACATTCTCAGAAAAGAGCTCAAACCTCAAAAATAAAAAACTACATAAAAAAAAATTTCATTTTTCCAAAAATCTAGAACCCGGCGAAAATATCAGGAATCGGATATTGGAAATTGCCGGGAAAAAAAAAGTAATTCAAAAATTTTGAAAGCGTTCTTATGGTCGGCAGAAACCGGGGCCCAAACAAAATAGGAGCGAAGTGCAATTAAAAACCTATTTTAGAACTATTGACCAATCAAAAAACAAAGGCAGGACAGTTAAAAATACAGTAAAAATCAGAAAAGAGTGATTGGTGAGCTAGTGGGGCTTGGGATCTCGGCCCAAACAGAATAGGGATGACAGGGACCCATTATAGCCTTATGGAGAAGTTTGAACCAACAAAATCAAAGGGGGGGACAGTTCAAAAAACAGTAAAAATCGAAAAAGCTGATTGGTTTTAACTACGGGGTTGGGTCCAAAAACCAAAAAAGCCCCGGGGCTACTTCCCCCATGGTAGTCCATGGGAGATTTGGGCAATTAAATTCGGCCCCCACGCCGTGTGGCAGGGGAAATGAAAAAAAAAATCATTTTTATTATTGTAAAATATTTTCCTGAAAAAGAGCCAAGCCTTCTATAAAAAATAAATCAATAAAAACCCGAAAAATGCGTTTTTTCGCCGAGACCACGTTACATCAAGAAATTTGGGGTCAGAGAATTGCCGGGGGAAAAACAGTAATTCAAAATCGAAGCGTTCTCATTGGTCGGCAAACCAGCCAATCAGAAAGGAGCGACAAAGCCCCCATTATACCCCTATGGAAAAAGTTTTGGCCCCCAAAATTCAAAATCAAAGGGGGGACTTTTTCAAAAATCCCAGAAAAAAAATTGCAAAAAAGTTGGGGGGTTTAGTTTTGGGGGGGTTTGGGGGCCAAATCCTAGCCAATCAGAGCCGACACTATTTCCCCATTGAAGTAAAATGGAGAAAATTGGGCCCCAATGCGGGTCTGGGCCCCCCCAGGGGGCCGTGGGGCAGGGAAGCAAGGAAAAAAAAAAACTATTTTATTAAGTGTAAAACTTTAAACATAAAAAAGGGCGCTAAAAACCTTTCCCAAATAAAAAAAAAATCATTTTAAATCCCTAACAACGCTTTTGGGGTCGCCGAAAACCGCCTACAAAAAGGGGAAATTGCAAATGGGAAAAAAGGGGCCGGAAAAAATACATTTTTTTCCCCAAATTTTTTTAAGCCCCCTTCCCTAAAAATTGGTGGGGCCAAAAACCCCCCCAAATCGAATAGGAGCGGGGGAGGGGGCCCCTTTAAATTTTCCCCTATGGAGGAGTATTGACCAATCAGAATAGGAGCGACAGTGGCCCATTATATCCTATGGAGGAGTATTGACCAATCAGAATAGGAGCGACAGGGACTAGAGATGGGCGAATTTCCCGAAATTCGGTTGGTTCACTTCACCGGATTTCTCGAAAAAAAAATAACTTCGTTCCGAATTACAAATCACGTTAAAAAACTGCGATTTCCAGGCTGCACAGAGCCTGCAAGGTGCTGTAGAACGTTGTGCCATGCTTAAATATGCAGAGGGAGCATGGTTTGGTCTTCATACAATGTTGTGGTTTTAGTATGACACGCACATGAATGCCGGCGCTCTTAGAATCGCTTCACTATAAAATTCCCTGGGCACTTAAAGGGGCCAAAACTGACCAAAAAAACTGAAGGGGGAAGTAGCCTGATAAAGTCATGGCAGCGACAGCGGAAAAAAAAAAAGCTGAAGGCTCAGGTGGCAACTCATGACAGTGTGTGGAGTGACGGCGGCAGCCACAGCAGCATGAGGTCAGACAGTGGCACAATCATATTCTGGAGGTGGTAAAAACAAGTAAGGCCCCCAAAGTGGCACAATGACACAGTGTGTAGGTTACGGCATCAGCCACAGCAGAAGCATGAGGTCAGACAGTGGCACAATGACAGTGTGTATGTCATGGCAGCAGCCACAGCAGCAGCATGAGGTCAGACAGTAGCACAATGACACAGTGTGTAGGTCAAGGCAGCAGCCCACAGCAGCAGCATGAGGTCAAACAGTGGCACAATGACATTCTGGAGGTGGTGAAAACAGGAGTAGGCCACAGAGTGGGACAATGACACAGTGTGGAGGTCACGGGAGCAGCCACAGCAGCAGCATGAGGTCAGACAGTGGCACAATGACATTCTGGAGGTGGAACAAACATGGAGTAGGCCACAAAGGGGGACAATGACACAGTGTGTAGGTCACGACAGCAGCCACAGCAGCGAGGCAGAAGGG